>CAUYSK010104971.1:0-12095 GCA_963575035.1 Avahi laniger
GTCGTGAGTGAGACTTGGGAAACCCCGAGGGCTGTCGGGTAGGGCCAGTGAAGCAGAGCTGGCCCGCTGCCTGCCCCCAGAAACCAGAGCGGAGTTGTATTTGGGCTGCATCTGCTCATCCAGGGACCTCAATTCCCAGCAGCTCTCCATCCATGAGATGAAAAGGATACTGGGGGCCAGGTGTGGTGGCTCATGCCTGTAATCATAGCATTCTGGGAGGCCGAGGCGGGAGAATCGCTTGATGTCAGAAGTTCAAGACCAGTCTGAGCAAGAGCAGACCCCATCTCTACTAAAAATAGCAAAAATTAGCCAGATGTGGTTGCACGTGCCTGTAGTCCCGGCTACTTGGGAGGCCAAGGCAGGAGGATTGCTTGAGCCCAGGAGTTTGAGGTTGCTGTGAGCCAGGCTGATGTCACGGCACTCTAGCCACGGCACTCTAGCCCCGGCAACAGAGCCAGACTCAGTTTCAAAAAAAAAAAGAAAGAAGGGAGAGTGTTTACTGGGCCCCCCCGAAAACCGTGTGCTCCCCTAACTTTCCAGGTTGAGGGAGGGCAGCCAATCAGGATGGGGGGAGGGTCTTTAGGAGACCTCTCAAGTCTTGACAAGCCTCTTGACTCTCTGGGCCTCAGTTTCCTCCTCTGTTAATGTGTGTGATGGGAGCGGTGGTCCTTGGAGCCCCATCCAGCTTAGACACTTAGTTCTTTGCTTTCTCCACCGGCAGGTGAAGGAGGTGGGTATTGTAGGCTGGCAGACCCACCCTCCACCGGTTTCCCTCCACCAGCAACCCCCACATGTCCCCATCCTATGTCTTCCTCCAATCACAGACAGACAACCTGGGCTGGGGAAGCCAAAGGAATGGCCTGCTTTGCATACTCAAGCCCCTCCCCCTCATTGTGCACATGGTTGCCATAGCAACCGGCCCCAAAAGACTCTTCTCAGCAGTCGCCTCCCCTTTCGGCACTGCTGGAATGCTGGCTGCTTACCCAGGCTCAGAGCTCAATCCCTCGTTTTAAGGATTAGAATGTGAGGCCCAGAAAGGGGAAGTGACTTGCCCAAGGGCACACAGGGAGTTGGTGGCAGAGCCTTACCTAGAATCCAGGTCTCCAAGCGAAGACCTTAGGAAGCTCAAGTGAAGAAGTGTCCCATTGAACTTCGGGCAGAAACTCACAGATAGCACTAAGTGTAGGGGTGTGGGGATACAGCTAAGTAGGTCCCTCAAGTATCCCGTTCAGTTGCCTTCCTGAATCATTTATTCAACAAATACTTAGGCCGGGCTCACGCCTGTAATCCTAGCACTGTGGGATGCCAGGCGGGAGGATTCCTTGAGCTCAGGAGTTCGAGACCAGCCTGAGCAAAAGTGAGACGCCTTTCTACTAAGAGAAAAATTAGCTGGGTGTTGTGGTGGCACATGCCTGTGGTCCCCGCTACTCTGGAGGCTGAGGCAGGAGGATCGCTGGAGCCCAGGAGTCTGAGGTTGCAGTGAGCTGTGATGATCTAGCCAGGGAGACCGAACAAGACTCTGTCTCAAAAAACAAACAAACAAAAAACCCAAATATTTATTGTATGCCTACTATGTGCCAGGTACTGTCCTAGGCCTTGAGATTCAGCTGTGATCAAATAGACAAAAGTCCCTGCCCTGGTGGGACGGACATTCTGGTGGGACGGACATTCTGGTGGGGGGAGCAGATAGTGAGCAAATTGAACGTAACAGGCTGTCTGGGGCTCGGGTGGTGTCCAGCAAGTGGAGGAGGGAATGCTCCTTGAGTCAGGGTGATCTGGGAAGTTCTTTCACAACCAGACCTTTCAAAACTTACCTGTCCCACGCCCCACACCTTCCGGGCAGCTGTGTCTTGATGCCAGATCCCAGTATGGTTGCCCGCTGGTTGATGCATTGAGAGAACGTGCCTTGCCCAGCAGTCTGAGGCTTTAACCACAGCAATTTAGGCACCAAAGCTGGCGGATGGGAAGATGTTTTGGGGGCAGCAGGCTCCCTGAAACCATGTGGGCGGCTGCCCTGCCTGTTCCCAGCTGGCCTGCAGCTCAGAACGTGTGATTGCAGATGCCCCAAGAAGGATCACCCTCCACTGCTCACTAGCACCAAAATAATGATGGAAATGACAACCCTGCACCTCGTGGTCAGAGAGAAGGAACACGTGCCCTGGGAGCAGACACCAGTTGCCCCGCGGTCAGCAGACCCCTTCCTGGAAATGGAGTTTTATTTACCTTTTTAGCATGGAGCTGTCCCAGCACTCAGGGAAGGAGCACAGCGTCGAGACTCCCAGCTCCGGAGTCATTAACTCAGGGCTCCTCTGGCTTCAGCTCTGCCCCTGCCTGCCCACTGGGTTCCACTGGAACGGTGCTGGTTTTATAAGGAAAGGGCCTGGAAGTTAGGTAGGCCCCGGGGGTGGCTGCACCCAGAACGGGGGTAGAGTGGGAGGCGCTGGCTGAGGGAGCCAAGCCCCACTTCCTACCCCGACCGCACCTCTCTTTGTTTTCTCCCCCCCCTCTTCCTCCCCTCACTCGCAATAAAAACATAATTACGGGGCTTTATTTTAAAAAAAGGCAAATTATGGTGACATGCTTTAATTATCTGCCAAGCAATGGCGGGCTGAATTACATAGGCAGGGCCTTGGAGGTTACCTAAAAATAAAGCAAGAAGCCTCATTAGATGCTAATTGCTGCTTTTGCCAACTGAAGTGAGATGCTGGTGCTGTGTGCCATTCGGTGCCAGGCTGGCTGGGTGGTGGGGGCGAGCTCCGCAGGCATGCAGGAGGGCAGGGAGGAGCCCTCGGTGCCCAGGGGGTGCCTTGGTGTCCCCGCGATGTTCAGTGGGCAGATGGAAACCCGGGGCTGGGAGGAGGGAGCAGAAGAAGACCCTCCTCTAGGACCCCTTGGTGGGCCTGCAGGCTGAGGCGGCAGCTTTGTGCCCCTGGGGCTTGAGAAGGCCGGATGGGAGGGACAGACCACAGGGCATCAGAACTCAGAACCAGCCCCTCTGAGCTGGAAGGGACCCGAGACACCAGCTTGTCCCCTGCTTGTGAAGCTGACCACTCCAGGTTCGAAGGAGCTCCACAAAGGCGTCCCGTGTGTCCAGCTGTCCTGGCAGCTCAGAGGGCTCCTGCTCAGGCTGGCACAGCCGGGTTTGGGGTTCGAGCTCCAGGCAAGCTCGTGAGTGGGCATTATCGTTCCCTCCTGGCTTCATAAACTCCGAGGGCTGGTGCCACACCTGGCCTGCTTGGCTACACAGCCGATCCTCTGGGGAGCTCTTAAAATGTACCCAGACCCGCCCGCAGGGATTGAGATGGAGTGTTCTGGAGAGGGCCCGGCAGTGGTATTGTCCAAAAGTCCCCGGTGGTTAAAAAGTAGTGCACTTCCGGGATAGAGTGTCCACTAGCCGAATCCTTTCACCCCGACCTCGAGGAGGCCGAGGCCCCAGGGGAGGAGTGAGCACAGAGCCTGTGGGGACCCCACCGTCCCATACACAGAGTGAAGGTCTCTGGGGGCTGCTGGCTCCCTGTCCAGGCTTCCAGCGACCATGACAACCCCCATCTTGTTGAAATACGAAATTCTGAAGATACCGAGCAACTGTGCACCTTTCTTGGGTGTCCCACGTAAACCCAGGCATTCATAGCTGAGAATGGAGCCAGCCTGCCTGGAAGGGCCCACGTGTGGGACCCCATCCCTGCCTTCGCTGATCTGTGCCTTCTAGGTGATGGGCCAGGGCCCCAGCTGCCGGAGCGAGTGCGACTGGCAAAGGCCTGCTGGGACCTGGTCCCTCCTGTCCATAGCCGGCCCACGAGCCCACGTATCCCTGCACCCCAGGCTCAGCTGCCCCAGATCACACACTCCCCCAAAGCTTCCCTACTTAATCCACCTCATTGCCGTAATTATGTTACTGTGGGACAGTCTGATGCTGGAGCTCCCTCAGGATAGGGCTGTGTCTATCCCCACTGAGGGGGACCCGGATGCCCTGGGCAGGCCGGACTAGGCCCAGCCTTGGGTCTCCTGATGGTCTAAGCCTGCCTTGGCTCTGATGGGCCCCCTCCGCTTCCTCCCCACTGCAGGAGGCCTTGAAGCCTGACCCTGACCCTCCTAGGTAGGAAAGCGCCTCCCACTGCGCTCTCCTGGGAGCTGGGGAGCAGAGGGGCAGCATCCCCCTCGGAGAGAAGGTGATTCTCCCCTTGGAACCTAGATGGAGACCCCACAGACGTGAGGGCAGTGCTGAGCTGAGCAGCAAACCCTGCTCCAGCCCCACCCCGCCGTGGGCGTCAGAGTCAACCACCTCACGAGGGGAGGGGCCCGAGAAGGGGCAACGCGCCCAGGTAGGTGCTGGCAGACAAGCAGCCAGGGAGAGAGCTGGTTGCACCCCCTTCTGCATCCAGCCCCTCCTCCCCACACACAAACACTGCCCTGGAAGCTTCTGGCAAACACTCTTGGTCTGGTAAACTAATTTTGCCTGATTGGGCTGGAGCAGTTCTGGGTGGTTTAGGGACCACGCTGCACAAGCAGGGTGATCGGCGACAGTCACCCCCTTTCCTCTCTCCTTCCCTTACCCAGTTATTCATTGAGCATGTACTAGGTGCTGCAAACAGACCTCCGGGGAGAAGAGATTTCCTGAGCACAGGCGTGCGGGACAACCCCTCCCCCCAGGAGTAAGGGTGGGCTTATCAAGGGGGCACTAACGCCTGGCTCCCTGCCCAGGGTCCCTCCACTCCCTTGGCCACAGTGCCCCACATAGTCAGCTAGTTGTGGGGCAGGGAGGGGGTGCAGGACCCGGGGCAGGGAGGCAGCCTGGGCTCCACCTGCTGCCTGTGGCCTCATTGTGTCGGCAGCTCTATAATTTACCCGAGCAGAGCCCAGCCCCTGAGCCACTCCTGCGCCCCACCTCCTACCTGCCAAGGAAGCCTGCTGGCCTGGGACAGGCATCCTCTTGACGTGGGTGTGACATGGACCCACAGTCACCTGGGCTTAAACAGACAGGCAGGTGGACACCTCAACACACATGTGCCTGGGGGTGTCAGGCGCACACACAGACATGCAGCCAAAACAGACACTCGCATGCCGGGCTGCGTGTGCCACACCCCCACGCCCATACCCTGTACTTAGGGACCCAAGTGGACACACATGCCACACTCTGATCTCCAGGACAGTCATCATCTCAGCACCTGGACCTGGAGATAAGAGGTGGGCAGGGCTGCAGGGGCTGGCAGCCCCAGAAGCCAATTTCTCAAGAGGAAGATTTCCTGGCAGGCAGAGGAGAGGCTCAAGCATAGGCGTGGGGTGGGTCTGGGTCCCCCCTTGGGGATGCAGGGCAGGGGACCACCAGCTGTTGATTTCTGGAATGTCCTACAATGTCCCTGCCCCTCACCTGGAAACCTGGCCCCACCCTGCCCAAGGGCTCTCGGCGCACGCTAACCCCAGCCCGGGGAGCAGCTCCATCTCCCGGTTCCTCCTTCTCCCTCACTCCAGGCCCGCTGGCCACAAGTTGAGCCCACTCCCACGGCAGGACCCTCAGTGGATGTGGAGCCCAGGTGCAAAACCATGTGTTTATTTTTATTAGAAATGTTCTTGGTATAAAAACAATCATGCGCTACACATTGTCATCAGTAACCATCACCAAACACCCAGGCACTGAACTCCGTGTGGTTGGCAGGAGGGGCAGGCGGGCAGGACACACGGCAGACGGGCAGGCTGCGGGCCACGGGGACACACACAGAGGCCACCAGGAAGACGCAGCACTTGGCAACACACTCAAGATTTGTTTTTTGTTTTGGCTTTTTTGCATTTTGCTTTTTTTTTCCTTTTTTCTCTTTTGCGACATGTAAGATTTGGTGAATTGGAAAGGGTGGCAGGGAGAGGGGAGCAAAGGCCAGACGGAAACGACGTCAAGGAGGACAGGAGAGAAAAAGGCATGAGTGGAGTGACATGGCTGGAACCCAGGAGAAAGCAGGCGGAGCTGGAGACAGAGGACGAGGGAGAGGAGGCAAAGGCAAGAGCCAGGAAGAGAAGACGCAGAAAAGCCGAGAACAGAGGTAACAGAACATAAAGACAGGGGCCTGGAGACAGACTGAGAAGGTCGCCCTTAGCACAGACAGAGACGGGGAGGGAGAGAACCAGCACTGGGCCCACACGCCCTGAGCCCCTGCTCCGGAGCCAGGAGGTGCAATGCTCCAAGACAGGCTCTTGTGGTGGCCTGGAGCTGCCAGCCCCTCGTCCTCCTCCTGCCTGCCCAGCAGTGACAGCCGCGGGCTCTGCTGTCCTCAGCACCACGCCACATCCGTGGACACCCACGGGCAGGCAGGACATCAGCTGGGCCCTTGAGAGTGGCCCTGGGCCGATGTGCCGTCCACAAGGGTCGCGGCTCCTCCTCCTGCACGGCTCCGTGGCCCAGCTAGATTGCATGGTTGGTGTAGGTGACGTACGTCTGTTTGGTGGCCAGTGCTGGAAGGAGAGAGACCGGGGGTACCCAGGAGTCAGGGCATTGCCCTGCTCAAGAACCTACCACAGCTCCCCACCACCCACGGCAGCCTGCAAACCAGGCGCCAGCCCCCCAACCCCACTCCCAGGGCTTGGCCCGGGTCCCACCTCCACACCTCCTGGGCTGGGCCACCCTCCCTCACCCCACCAGACGCCACTCCTGTGGGAGGGCCTCCCCACCACAGAGCCGCTGCCACCTCCTAACTCCCCGACCCTGGGAAAGAATCCTGTTCGTTTGTGATATCATGTAACCCTAAAACATCGTCAAAGGGAAGTCTTTCAGAGGTTCGAGCACACGTCCTGGAAGAGCACATGCAAAGAAGGCACACTGAACAAACTAGAGTGTCGGCCAAGAGGGGACAGTGGGGAGGGGCAGAGGGGCCATGCAGGCTGGAAACTGAGGCACGTGATCGGCTCAGCCCTCTGCCCCATGCCCAGAAAAACGCAATCCCCTGACGCGCGTGTACCTGTTTCTTGGTTCCCTGTCTCCCCTCAGGCCTGGGTCCCTTTCCTGCACCCGTCTTCCCCCCATGGGGACTGGGCTGGCACGCCCGCCTCGTGGCCTCAGTGCTTTCCCAATACGCCATGTCCTCCCCCGCATTTCCCAGCCTCCCTTGCATTTGGGTCGAGGCCATGTGACTATTCTGTCCAGTGAGCTGTGGCTAGAAATAATGGCAGTCACTCTGGAGTAAGGGCAACCCCCCTGGCATGCCCAACCCCCATGGGACCCTTCCCCTACCAGGCCCAGCCCCGTGCCAGTCCCAAAGCCAGGTGATGCCAGCAGCTCTCGTGGGCAGCATGAGGGTCCCCATCCCGCCAGGGTGCAGACGCCACAGCAGCCTAGTGAGCAGGCCAAAGAAGCGTCACCCCACCTGACAGGTGAGCAACTGAGGCCAGAGGGGCGAGGAGCCTGGCCAGCCCCGCGCTTTGTCCTGCCCGCAGGGTTTAGGGTCTCCCTCAGCAGCCTGGGGCCAGCCCAGTGGCCAGTGAGCAAGCGCAGTATCGCCACCCGGGGAGGGGGCTGCTCTGCTGGTGGGGACAGGGGAAGCAGATGGGAGAAAATCAGCTGCCCTTTGTCTTAAAGCTGTCCTGACCCTCTGTGAGGATCCTGTCAGCTCACAATGAGGCGCATCTGCCAGACAGCCGGGGCCATCTGGCCTGGGAAGAGGAAATGGGAGCAGCGTGGGGCCCTGCAAGTTGTCCCCCCAGTCTTCTCTGCCTCGTTTTTGCTGCGCACATGGCTGCCAAGTTGACGACTATGCTTCCCAGCCTCCCTTGCAGCTAAGCAGGGCCTTGCATGGGACCACATTCTTGCTAATGAAATATGAGTGGAAGGACTGTGTCTAATTCCCATGTCATTTGATTAAAACGGAATGTGTCCCCTGTACATCCTCTTCTCCCTTCTGTGAGCAGAACAGGCATTGAGGTCAATCAGCCACAATCCTCTGGGAGCTGATGGAGCAACAAGATGGAAGGAACCTGGGTCCCAGTTCCTGCCCACCCATCGTGTACTACTATGGCAGAGAGAAACAAACATCTGATTTGAGCAACTCTGTTCTGTTCTGGCGCCTCTTTGTCATAGCAGCGTAACCCAAAGCCCACTAATACAGGCAGGACTGCTGTGTCCAGCTGTCAGAGGGCCCATCATGTGTGGAGGAAGCAAACTCGCTAGGGATGGGGTAAGCAGAGGGGCTCACCATGGGGCTGGGGCGGGGGAGGGGCAGGAGGATCAGAGTCAGTTCAGCTAAAGGGAGAACTTTCTCCTGGCCAGAGCTGAAAGTGGAGTGGGTGACCTTATGTGGTAGTGAGCTCCCTGTCAGCAGAAATATTCAAGAAGAGGATGAAAAGTCACTTGGCTGGCCGGTGACAGGGAAGTTCCAAGGTTTAGGTGCCACCTGGACAGGTGCTAATAGAAAAAATGGCGCCACAACATCCAGGAAAATAAGAACACAGCATGGTGCCTTATAGTTTATGAAGAAGTCCCTCTTTCTTTCTAAAATGACCATGTCCCTCCAGGGTGCTGGATGACCAGGATGGCAGAGGGACCATGGGACAGGTCAGTTTTAGTTGGCAGCATCCAGGGGGCGGTCTGGGGCTGGGCCACCCAGGGATGGCAGGAGGTGCTGAAGGGAGGCAGGGTAGGGGCACGCACAGACCAGAGCCCTGGGGACGGGAGTCCAGATTCTAGTGGCAGGGAGGCCTCATGCTCCTCAGGTAGCTCCTTCCCTTCCCGCCTGGGCCTCAGTTTCCCTGACTGAAACATGAGCGGGTGGCCCTTTTTGCCTAGACTGCTTTTCCTGAGGGGCTCTGAACCATCCACTCGCATCTCCACCTTATGCCACCTGCCACAGTCACTCACAGAGCCAGCAGCCAGCTCTGCGGATCCGAATCCCTGGCCGCAGGCCAGGCTGGTGAGAGCCAGCTCCTCAGGGCCCCATCCCTCCCTGGCAAACTGCTGAAATGGAGTTTCCAAACCTGCCGAACTCATCAGCGGCTCCCGGCCAGAGGTGGCGGAAAACCCCAGCCAAGGCCACAGCAAAATCCCTCCTGACTGCGGGGGTGTGCACCTGAAGGCCACTGAGGGCACCAGGGGCAGGTGGGGGGGCATCTGGGTCTCTGTTCTCCCCCAAGACCAGAGCTGTGTCCTAGGAAATCCAGTTCACAGGTTCCAGAGCCTGGGGTGGGGGACACTTGGGCCTCAGCTACAAGCCAGAGCCTCCAGAGCCTTCAGCCGAGCCTCAGTCTCACCCTCTGGAAAATGGGCGCAGCGAGTCTGCCGGGGCCCCCACGAGCTAACAGTTAGGCTCCAGGCAGCGGTAAGGAGACCTGGTGTCCGGTTCCATCCGCTTTAGGGGATCTCAGCACCTGCCACATGGCCCTTCCAACAAATTGACCTCTCAGAGCCGCAATTCCCTCATCTGTAAAATGGGGTGATAATGAACCCCATCCAAGGTCAGCTTAGAGGTGGATGGTGGATGGAAACACGCTTAAATCATGCAAAATGCTGGGCAAAAGGGCAGGGCTGAAATGACCACAGGGACGAGGACAGGTGGGGACAGCAGCCGGGAGCATCCTCAGCACGAGGGAAGGGCGGGGATGTGGGCAGGGGGCCTGAGCCCCGCCCTCGCTGATGGCTTCCATCGCGGAGGCCCGGATAACAATTAGCCAGGCGGCGCCAGGCGTGCGCTGACAGCCCCATTTGTCGCCCCATGTCTCCGCACCCAATCTGCCGGCAATCGGGCCCCTGAATTATTTATTCTGTTGTTTAAAGATACGTGGCCTGCCAGTGACAGAGTGAAAAATGTCCCTGCTCCACAGGAGTGACATCTCCCCACTCCTTCTGCTCACAGCCCCTCCGTCAGGCCATCCCCAGAATTAATCACTGGCTCCCGCCCGGCACCTCTGTGGCCCCTGCTGTCACTGAGCGGAGACACTGGGGGCACAGGGTGCTGGTGCTGGCCTTCACTGCAGGGGGCGGGGCTCTCATCCTTGCCCTGCAGGAAGTGGGGGGCTGAGGACACTGGGTCTTCCCTCCCCTTGTCTCCACACCTCTCCTTGTCCGGCATGAGTGGTTGATTGTCCCCTGTTCCCGGGTGACTGGCCAGAGCAGAGACAGAGGGGCAATGGCTGTGTGGAGCCAGCAGAGCTCTCCGGGAAGGCCCCCGGCCTCTCTGCGGCCCTCTGGCCTGTGATAGCACCATCAGTGTCACCCTGTAGGGTCAGGGTGTCACCTCCGGAAGAGGGCTAATGCCCACTAGCTCTCAGGCACTCTGGGGCAAAGCCTGGTTAGCAGACCTGACCCTGCACCCAGCAGAGAGGAAGGCTTTGCAGGAACAGGACCCAGGAAGTCAAGTTTCCCTGGGAAGGAGGAAAACTGGGGCAGGGGGCCACGGGCACAGGGAAGGGGTCCCTGCTCGGGACAGAAGGGCCCGGTTAAGGCTTCATTTGAGGGGTCTTTGGACATCCGGGTAGACATGAAAGGCCAAAGGTGGCAGCCCAGTGAGGCCCCCTGCCCCCCACCAGCTCAGCATGGAGGCCAGTGTGGAGCTGAAGGGAGCCCCAGGGCCGGGGGTGGGGGAAGCTGCTCCGGGAGGAGGAGCAGGACTGGAGGGAACCAGAGGTCGCCGGGGGGAGGGGAGGGTCACACAGTGTGTCGGAGCCAGGTATGCTGCTTGGCACAGAAGAAGGGGACCCCAGAGAACGGGCCACATGAAGTCAGAGCCAAGAGACACTGTGCTGGGGCTGCCCAGCCACCACCCGGCTGCACGATCTCAACAGTCGCCAGACCCCCAGCCCTACCCGGGCCTCGCAGCACTGCCCTGAGGACTGCTCAACAGGGAGGGGGCTGTGGGCAGCGAAGTCCCCCAACAGGCGAAGGGACCGCCTCCTTCCGGCTGATGTTTCCTCCCACGTGGGACGGTGTGGAGGACGGAAAGGAAGACGCTCCACCCAGAGCCCAAGGTGGGGCCCCCGCAAGAGGCGCTGTGGGGAGGGAAGGGCTCCTGTTTCTGCCCAGCTGCTGGTGGGTGGCGCAGGCCTCCTCTCCGGACCTGTGCTCTGGGCCTCCCTGTGGCCTGGCCTGTGTCCCTCCAGCTGCCATCAGAAATGTTCATTCCTGCCTTGCGCAGACAGAGGGAGGAAGCACAGTGCTAGCTCCCACGTCCCACTGGGATCTAGAACTCTCCACCCTCCCGCAGCAAGGACAGACCCAAGACTTTCAGAGACAGGGGAGGCAGGAGCTGCCATTCCAACCTCTGGGCCACTTCCAGGGTGCTCGGGGAGGAAGCCGAGGCCTGCGGCGGGTCTGTGGCGACCACAGCGGCCCCTCCGCCCCTCCCCGCCCCAGGGCAGCTAGAAGTGAGGCCCGCGGAGGCCCGCAAGGCTGTGGTGAGGGTGAGAACTGGCAGAGCAGGTCTGTGCCAGAGCAAGGGGTCAAGAACTGGTAACCACTGTTCTGGTCCCCTGAGCCTAACCTGTCCTGACACCCCCTGCCCCTCTCCTCCTCTCTGCCTGCCTCGTCAGGCAGAGGGCTGGCTCCAGGAGGAAGAGGGAAGTTGGCCAACATGGTGGCACTGCTCCTTAACCAGCCTCGGGGGGGCCTTGAGGTCCCTGCCTGCCCCTCGCCTCCCCGCCAAAGCGTGACCCTCCGTGCTGAGGCCTCCTCCAACACCCCCCGCAGCTACTACCAGAGAACTGTGGGAGGCAGGTCTGTAGGCCCCTCTGCTCCACTCCCTCACCTGTCCTGGCCAGGCCATGTCCTGGGTCCCCATTTCTCAGGGCCCTGCTACGGGTTAGCTGGACAAAGCCAAGCTGGGGTTACAGCTGCTCTGGCACCAGGGCCACTCCTCCCAGGTCACCCAAGGGCCAGTGAGCAGGGATCCTCCTCCCAGAGGGACTGAAAGGCAGGTGGAGATGTGGGTCACAGGACAGAGTCCCAGAGGCTGACACCACTCTGCCAGAACCAGGCGCCCCTGGGGCCTCACTCCAGGTGGGGCAGAGACCCCTGCAGGGGGGCGGCCAGGACTGGCCTTGGGGAGTCCTAGAGGTTCTCTCAAGGCCCTGGAGGAGGCAGGACAGACCAGGCTCCAACCTGGTGCCGCAAGGCTCTCCCTCAGATC
>CAUYSK010104974.1:0-11311 GCA_963575035.1 Avahi laniger
GGGGACAGCTTTAGTGCTTTCTTGGTCTGGGAACTGAAAGCCTTGTCTGTTTCTGTCAGGCTGTGTGAAGAAAGAAATCATGAGTAGTGTCAGGAAACTCTGCTCTGAAACGTTGACCGAGACCGTTTTCCCTCTTGGGCCTCCGGTCTCTGCTCAGTGAAATAGTGGCTGATTTAAACCAGGAACAGTAAGAACTGCCGTTCATCGAGTGCTTGCTACATGCCGGGCGCTGCGCGGATAATGTGTACACACGTTATCTCGATTCATCCTCCTGCAGTCCTGACGCGGGGGCCACTCTTAGCCTCAGTTTGTGGATGAGAAACCAAGGCTGCGACAGGTTAAGGAACGTCTCCGCGTCACGCAGCTGGAAACTGAGCTGGGATTGGATCTGAGCTTGTGTGATTCTGAGCTTGCGCTCGAAACTGCGTGGACAGTGCTTGCTGGTTGGGGTCTCTGATAGTAACGAGGAAGGGGCCCCAGAGCCATGTTCGACCCCTCAGAAAGCCCAGTGAGACCTTGACCTTTCTTCTTGAGGCGGATCCTGGCTCGGTTACATGTAGCCATTTTACTGCACAGGGAGGCCTGATCCTTCCTTTTATTGCTATTTATTGTTCTTTAACACATTTCCACACCAAAAATCAGAAACTTTTCCTTGGGGCCACAGGGTTTTATTATGAAAATGGAATAAAAACTTGGATTGTAATTTAAAGGTAAACATAAATGGAAAAACAAAATTTATTCACTTCTATTTATATAATCCATGTTTTTAGAATTAAATTGTCAATATTAATTGTAACAGTAAGAATGTCAACAAGTAAGATTTTATATATGCTTCAAGTGGCCCTAGGGTCAAAACTAGAGTGAGTTAATGTGTTAAAAAACTGGCCTTGCATTATGGAAATAACACTGGAAAATGGAAATTAAAATGGAAAATGGGAATAAAATAAGAACAGTAGTTTGCAAGGGGGAAAGGTCTTCCACATATAATGATCATCAGGTGGGAAGACAATAAAATGGGTCTTTGAAGTTGAAATAGCTCAAAGCCTTGTTCCTGGATGTCCCCTAAAGAAAGACCATTTGCCCAGCCCTGAGTTTCTGGCGGTCTTGGGCACCCTCCCTTTGCAGATGCTAAAGATGAGCCTAAATTAGGTACTCTCCCCAAACTGGAGTGCGTGCTGCCCACGGAGTCTGAGAAACCAAGCCAGGAATTTGATAAACCGTGGGCTAGATCGGGTGTATCTTCCACGTGTGTCCATTGGACTTGTCGATTCAGGGGGAAAAGGTTAAGCAATTTAACTAATATATAATTTAAAACATGGCTCATCTTCTTGGAATGAGCATTTTACTTGAGAGGTGGGAAGGTTAAGTAATTTAACTGGTGTGTAATTTAAAACACGGCTCCCCTTTCTGGGAGCATCCACTTCAGAAGATTTGGCCAGGGGGGAAAGGTTAAAACATTTAACTAGGGAGTCGTTTAAAACATTATTTTGCTATTAAAGCAGGCACAGATATGGAGTGGAACGCAGAATTCTCAAGGTTATTGAGATTAAACAGGAGACCTGAAAGAAATTCCCTGGTGGGGGTAGTTGCGGATCATTTCGTGCTCACCCTGCTTGGTGTCTGGGATTCTGGGGAGGGGCTGTAAGGTGGCACTTAGCAGCTGCCCAGGACCCTGGCCCAGCCTACCGGCCTGGACGGATATGGTGATTTTTGCCTTTCTTGGTTTATTTCCCATTTGGTTTTCCCAAGCTTTTAGTAAAGCCCACTTTGGAAATTGCCAGACCTTACCCACCTCCTGCTTCAGGGAGGAACCAGAGGTGACAGGAACAGCAAGAAACGAAGCAGGAGTGGCCCCTGCCACCATTCCAGAGTCAAAATGAGAGTGCAACCTCTGTTTTATGTTATTCTGAAATATTAAATTTATGCATTCATTTCTGAATGGATAGTACGTTCCTGTGCTGCGGATCTCAGAAGGTATGTAAGGTAGTACAGTGAAAAATCCCTCCCCAGAGGCACCAGTGTCACTGGTTCCTGGTCATCTGCTTTCCAGAGCTCTTCTAGGTGCACACAGGCAAATGTGTAGAACTTTTTTTTTTTTTTTGCGTGTAACTTTTATTTTCTCATTTGTTTGTTTAAACAAATGACAGACGCCTATGCACACGTTCCTGTATTATTTTTTCACTAAACAATAATAAGTGATTGTTCCATATCAGTACAGCTTCCTCGTTCTCTTTTTGTGGTTACAGACTATTCCACTGTGTAGATTTATTCAGTCATTTTCTTACTGTTGGGTGTGTTTCCAGCCTTTTGCACTTTCAAGTAATGCTGCAGTGATTATTCACATACATATGTCTTTGAGACAAATGCAAGAATGTCTCTGGGATAAATTTCCAGAATTAGAATAGCTGAGTCAAAGGTTACGTGCCTTTGGAATATCGATAAGTATTTCCAAACCACACTGGGGCTTCTGACACCTTCCATGTGCCCTGAGAGAGTGGTCCATGAGCAAGCTCTCGGCACAGCCCGTGCAGGCCGGGGATGGTGTACAGAATGATTAGATCTTGACAGAGGGACCCGAACGGACAATGGGATGGGGATCTCCATCGTGCCCCAGGGCCTTCTCTGACATGCGCTTTGTCAGCTGTGCCCACAGGTGGGAAATGCTTCGGAGAGCGAGGTCATGCCCAGAGGGGGCTTCCCTTGGCCTTTCCAGCCATTCGCTCGAAGAATTAAGCTCTTGGTGCCTTCATTTGGAAGAAGCAGCGTCTGGACAGGGGTTTGGAAAGCAGGGCCCCCTCGCTGCCCAGTTTGGAGTCCCCTCCAAGGAACGAACTCTCAGTGCAATTCAGATTCCCTTTCACTTCGTCTCAAGAGCAGCAACTTTCATGGTGGGAAGGGAATCATTTATTTATCATTTTTCAAATCAAGATCTACTCTTCAGCGAGAAAAGTACCAGCAAGTCCCCGTGAAGGTCAGGGTCATTCAGTGTTTGCAGGTCACGCCAACACCGTGTGCTCCCCGCGTGGCAGGCCTCCCCCTGTGTCTTTGGCTGTCAGTGGGCTCTCATTAGCTCCATCCTGCAGAGGGACAAGTGGACGCAGAGAGAAGCAGCCTAGGCAGGACCCTGTAGCTGGAGACGCCACCGGAGTGGCACTGGTGTGCGTGTCCTCAGCTTTCGTGATTCTCTGCCTGTGAGGGCTTAGTCTCAGGGCTTAGTCCCTGTCACCCAGGTGCTGAGGAGCACAGCTCAGTGAAAGGCGCTTGGCTTTGGAGGTGGGCACTTGGGTTTGAACCAGAGGCTCCCTCCCTCCCACTTGCCTGCGCTACCCCCGACGCCTCTCTGAACTCCTGGTTTTCCAGCTCTAAAAACAGGAACGACTTTCACAATGGAGGATGCTCCGGGAGTCCTGGTCTGGCTGTCTTTCTCTCCTGCCCTGGCTGTCCACCTCCTCCGGTCATCCTGGGCAGGTCGGGGCTCAGACCCTGATTTCAGGGTGGCTCAGGAATGCTGCCTGGACCAGCCAACGGCCTGGTCTGACCTGCCCGAGCTGCACATCCCGGGGCTGGGTCTGAGCTGGGACCTGGCCCCCCTCACCACAGGGCAGGCACAGCTGGCCCTCCTGGTGGGCCGGAGGGAGGAAGTGTGGGTGACTGGATGCAAGGAGAGGGCGAGGGCCTCCCGCGTGTCCTGCTCTCCGTGGCGGAGCCCTGCCCTGGGGGAACTGTGCTTGGGTCGGATCTGGCTGGCAAACTGAACCTCGTTTTCTGATCAAGTTACATTACCATTTTAGACGAGGATGCTTTTCTTGTATCTCTGATGGGGCATCTGGCAAGAGCCCCGCTCACTTTGGCTTTGACTTCACCCCTGGGAGCACTCTGTCCAGGCATCGTACCACGATGCTGCTGTCCCCTTTGCACTGTGCAAGGTCTGATCAGGGACAAACAGACTCGCTCCTCACAGCTGCCCAAGAGCTCCACAGGCCGGGCGTCAGGGCCTTCCTTTCCCTGGATGAACGATTAGTAATGTGAATTGCCCAAGAGGGTTCTTTCTAATGCTAATGAAGGCGATGGCAATAATGGTAGTATTATTACCACCTAACGTTGTTGTGTGCCCTGGCTAAGCACTTAGCTTGGATCATTTTATTTCATCCTTACAACAGTCTTGTGAAGAAGCACTGTTGTTATTAGCTCCATTTAGCAGATGAGTAAACTGAGGTGGAGCAGCCAAAGGGACATGCACAAAGTCGTATGACTAGCCAGGGACAAAGCTAGGATTTAAATCCTAGAGGTGTGTTTCCAGGTGTCTCCAAAACTGCACTCCATTGTCATTCTCCGATACTGTGTCAGACAGCCTTAGACTGATGTTTTTGCCTTTAATTCAAAAAAGTGGAAACCTTTATTTTGGGAGATTTGAAAACATACACAGTTCCCAGCTCAGTGCAGCTGCCCCGTGCACTCCCTCCCCTCTCCCCCAGCCACTGAATTATTTTCACGCAGATTCCTGCTGTCCCGTCATTTCATTAGAAATTACTTAAATAGAAAATCTCTAAGGAAAAAAGGTATCTTTAAAAATATATAAATATAATACCATTCTCGTGCCTAAGAAACTAACAATAATTCCTCGATATCTAATGTCCAGTCAGTGTTCACATTTCTCCGGTTGTTTCACAAATTATTTTTACAGTTGATTTGTTAGAATAAGATTCAAACTATGTTCCACACACTGTGTTTGCTTACTGTGTCTCTTAAGGATTTTTAAGTCTCTTTTTAAATCGGGTCACATGTCCTATAGAGTTTTCCATATTCTGAGTTGTGCTAATTGTTTCCTTGTGGTGTTGTCTAACACGTTCCTCTGTGCCTTGTATTTCCTATAAGTGTCTTGCACATCCTGTGAATTTCTAGTTAATTCTTGATCTGTGCCGTCAGTACGGCAGCCACCAGCCACATGTGGCCACAGAGCGCTTGAAATGTGGGTGGTCCAAACTGAGATGCACTCTAAGTGCATCTGGATTTTGAAGACTTAGTATAAAAATATATATAAAATATTTCACTAATAATTTTTTGTATCGATTGCATATTGAAGTGATAATGTTAGATGTATTGGGTTAAATAAAATATAGACATTGATTTCACCTTTTTACTTTTTGGAAGTGTTGCTACTAGAAATTTAAACTTACATACGTGGCTCACGTTGTATTTCTACGGGAGAGCGCTGATCAAGAGATTTGGCTGATTTGGTGTAAACTTTTTGGCATGAATCTTGTCAAAGTGTCACTGTGCACTTCCAGTTGCCTCACTCCAGGGTCCCTCATGTTTGGGGGTCTCTCTGCACGTGACCAATGAGTAGCCCCAGTGCTAGCAGCCTGGCCCGCCTATTAACAGACCCCCTGTGTCTTACCGGGCACCAGCGATCGCTACCCGAGTCCACTTTTTCATCAGGGGTTGCAGAGTAGAGATGTTTTAAGTCTACCTTTCTTTACTCATTTACCAGATGGATTATTGTAAAAAGGGCTTCATTTCATCAGCTATGTGGTTCTGATGTTTAGTGTGTACAGAAAAATCAGCAAAAATGCTTAATTCTTCCCGTTTTTATCAAGTTTTAGAGTAATAAGCTGATTTTGTAGGATCTTCCAAGGTGGTTGGTCTGTTTTTCCACTATCAGTATGAATCCGCGGGTTTAAATTTATATCTGATGAGCATCCGTCCATTGCAGTTACTACTCTCTTGCACACTTTGGCCCGTCTCTGGCCAAGTGGGAGACTTTAGTTTTGATTTTGACCCTTTGTCTTTTGTGAATCTCCAGTTCCTTTTCTCTTTTCAGCTGGTTGGAAGATTCCGTGCTTTCCAGCCAGAGTTTTCTTAGAGTGAGGCCTGCCCGCGTCCATCGCGCCCCAGACCTGGGGTGTGGGGACTTCCTGCCAGCGGCTATTCATAGGAGCCACCTTTCTCTTTGGCCTGGTTGCCAAGGTCCCAGCAAGAGGCTGGGGCTGAGGAGACAGCCAGCACAGCTGGCTCGGGCCCCATGCGTAGTAGGTGTTCCGGAAACGGCTGTCGAGTGAACGAAGGGACTGAAAACTGATCTGTCACGCCACCTGGCCCGAGTGGGCTCCTCTCCACCCTGGGATTCTCTAGGGAGGCCAACTTGCAAATAGAGCTGAGCTGGCCTTTGATTCTCTGCTGCCTTCCTGGGGCTGAGCCGCGCGGAGCTGGGATTAGACTTGCAGGGTCGTGCCGGGGAGCTGGGGAAGACACACTGTCAGTGGTGGCCTGGCCACCGCGCAGACCTGTGGGCACGGGCAGCGGGCAGGGGTCAGACTGGTCGCTTTCCAGAGTGGAGCCACTCCCCTTTCCAGGCTGAGCCATTGTGCAGGGGTCACAGGCATGGCTTGAGTGGCTCCCGACTTAGCCGACTCCTTCCTGGTGTGAATGTTTAAAATTCCAGCCCTTTGAACCTCCGGGGTTGGTTTTCACTCCACTGACTTGCGGCGTTTGCACCGTTGTCCTTGCCCAGACGGTATCTGCTCTGCTTCCCCGAGCCCCGGCTGGGCGTTCTTGTCCCCACTGCCCTGGAGCAATCATGGGGCTAAAGGAAGGCTTTGTGTTTTGGCCCCAAAACAGACCACAGGGTTTCTGTTGTGGTTGCTGCTGCTAGTTTAAAGGAAAAACAAAAAACAAAACAAAACAAAAACGCCGCCAGCTTTGTTGATGTCCAGGGAAACTTCGTCCCCAAAATAATGTGTTTGTTTATGGAGACCGACTTCATGTATTTACTATATGAGAGACTAGAATCCGGTGACACGTACAGTCTATTTGAGGAATGGACTGGCGTCTGGTTTTGTGGCGAGGAGGGCAGGTGTTCCCACCCACGCTGTCGGGGGTGGGATGCACAGGGAGGGGGAGAGTGGCCGGGAAAGCTGCCCCCGGGGTAGGGGGTGTGCGGCCACCTCCACAGGGTCAGGGTGGGAGAAGCTTCCACAAAGGGCTCCGAGAAGGAAGAAGGGGCAGCCCAAACCCACCCTAGGAACCAGGCTGACTGGGGGGCCGGCAGGAGTGCGATTTCTGGAATGAGACCACCCAAGTCCCAACCCAGGTGGTCACTCATCAGTCTGTGACCTCGGATAAGTGGCTTGACCTCACTGAGCCTCCATTTCTTCCTCTGCAAAGTGAGGATGTCATGAGGATTAAACGGGACAGTTTATTCGAGCCTTCAGGGTGGCCCCGGCAGGTCGCAGGCACGCCGTGATAGAGAGTTCTGGCGTGCGGGTCAGCTGAAGGGGCTTGGACCTGTGTGCCGGGACTGGGCTCTGGCTCCACCTCTTATAACCTAACTGTGTGCCTGGGGGTAGCTTCCAGACCTTTCCGTGCCTCAGTCTCCTTATCCGTAAAGTGAGGATACTAGTATTTCCTACCTCCCAGGGTGGTTGTGAAGATTAAGTGACATAGTAGATGTAAAATCCTTAGGATAATGCCTGGCACACGTGTGTGCTCTAGCTGTTATCGATACTAACGTCTGCGAGATGATGCCACCACAGACCCAGAGCGGGGCCTGTGGCTGCGGTGGCGGAAGACGCAGTGCACAGCTCGCCAGACATCCTCCATTCAGGGGCTGCTGCATGCCAGGCACCAGCTCAGTAAATGTCCCCGCAGCCCTGGAGGGTGGTTGTGTCCGTCCCATTTTCCAGAGCCGGAGCCTGAGGCCTGGAGTTTACCCACAGCCATGCAGCTGGTGCCTGGCAGGACTGCGCTGCCCCATGGCCCTCAGCCTTTTCCCCGTGCCAGGCTGCCTTCTCCCAGCTAGGCCAGAGCCTGGCTCCGGCAGCGCGGGGCCTGCCAGGAGCTCGCCTCTGTCCTATGCGCGGCGCAAGGGAGGCTTAGGTGTTAGGAGTGAGGGGGCAGGTGAGGCTGAGTCCTCTCACCTGCCCTCGGAGGCCTCAAAGTGACTCGGAGCTGAAAGGAGCACCTTGGCCTTCTGGTCCTCGTCCTTGAATGTTTGGGGTCCCCCACGCTTCAAAATGTAGAAACCCAAGGTCTTTGTTGGTGGCACCAATGCATGCGAGGATGTGAGGACAGGCACTTCCGATCTTGGCGTTGAGGGCCAGGCACCACCGGGCGTCTGCTTCAGAGAACACGCTGTTGATTTACCACTGGGTGCTTGGGAGGGCAGGCCAGGGTTGGGGATGATGAGAGGCATATTTCGTCAGTCTGAAAGCATCATCAGTAGCCGTCAGGAAGTCGCAGGGCTGGAAGGCTCTGGAATAGAGCATCACGTGTTTTTTTTTTTTTTGGCAAATGTGTATCCTGCACCAGATGCTGTTCTAAGTACCGGAGGTTGGTAGCTGTGCCAGTCTGGGCCCATTTGCCTTTGGGTCCACTCCTTGTCCTCTGATCCATGGGACGTGGTCAGGGGTTGACCTCTGTAGGCTGTGTGCCCCAGGCTCCCTGGCGCTGGGTTCAACCAACAGGAGGAGCTGCTGGGAGGCTGGAGGGGGGATGGAGGGGGGAAGCCAGTATTTGCCCCCCTTTCCCAGCTTCCAGAGGTCTCTATGATCACGGCTGCACCTCCTCCGTGGCTCTAGCTCCGACGGGCCAGGCTCCGTGGTCTGCAGGTGACACGGGCTCTGCAGGCAACCCAGCCCCTGGGCTGTGTACCGCCGCCTCCCTGGCCGTCTCCCTGGTCTGTGTGTGGTGACGGCTGATCTCTGGGTTGCCTCATTGTCCCCTCTTTGGATTCTTGGGTCTTTCATCATTGCATAACCATTTCCCTGAGTTAAAGTCTCTTAGTCCAAATGCTCAAGTGGCTTCTTTCTCCTGGCTAAGCCCTAACTGATCCAGCGAGTGAAGATGACACAGTCCCAGCTCATGAGTGGTTTCTAGTCCAGTAATCTGACCTCAGCAAGGCCATAAATTCTTTCAACTTTGTGGTTTTCTGTACTCAGAGACTCCTAAGTTCTTCCTTTTTACTCCCCCTAAATCCTCCTCCGGCTGGTGCCTTTCCTGTGGCCTGGTTTCCATCGCAGCCCATTTTCTCATTCTTGATTCTCCTGGGCTCTTTCTGAAATACACATGAATCGTGCTTCTCCTCTGTCTTCAACCTTCTTCCAGCTCCCCAGGCCCCCCGCTGGCCCCCAGCAGGCATACAGTTGTCCCGAGCTGCTTTCTTTCCTGAACAAGCCGTGCCGTGGCGCACCTCTCATGTTTTGCAAGCATGTGCTGTGCTCTAGGCTTAGGAGCCTTCAATGGACACTCTCGTGGTCTGTCCCTTTCTCTTGGCCAGTTCCACCTCTGGGACCCAGCTCCAGCGTCCCCTTTAGAGGAAGCCTGCCCTGCCCTCCCGGCCTGGGTGCGTCTCACCTATGTGCAGGCAGCTTGGGGGTCACTGCGGGGATTCTGCCCACTCAGGGCCGAAGGTTTGTTTCCTGCTTGCAACCAGGCTGTGGGCTCCGTGGGGCTGGGGCCAGGGCTGGCTCGTTCACCGCTGTGTCTGGGTGCCTGCAATAGATGTCAAAGCGTTTCAGTGTCTGTCCTCAAGAAATTCTCCCATATATGCTTAGAGACATGTCCAAGGATGTGTAAGGTGCACAGTGAAAGGCTGGAGACAGCTTCCGAGTTCATTAGTGCGTTGATTCTGTGGATTATGATGCAGCAATGGAAAGGAACCAGGTGAGTCTAAAATACATCGTCGTGGAAAGACACCCAAGACATGTCATTGTCTAAGACTCGTTATCACACAACAGCATAAAACAAAGGTACTTTTGGTATGTATATCAATGCTCAGAAAAATGGCTCCAAGGAAGCCCCCTAAACTGGCAGGAGGGATTATCTCTGGGGAAGAGAGTGGGATTGCAGCCAGGTAAAGGAGATTTTGTTGCTTTTCACTCTTCGTATTTCTGTATTATTTGAGTTTTAATGACAGTGCTGTTTCCATGTGTTAGCTGTGTAATTGCAAAATAAATAACAGGCTGTTACGGGAAAGACAAAGTCCTGCATTTCAGCCACTGCATCCAAGGAATCTCCCCTCAAAACACCAGGGTGGCAGGAAGCATGTTCTCCAGAAGTGCCCAGCAGCGCCATTCTATGTGTCGGAAGTGACTCCATCCTTTGGGAATGCCGCTTTTGGAGTTTGATGTTCTCTGGAGCCTGGGAGATGCAGCCAGGGCGCAGAGTTGGCAGTGGCTTCAGACATCTCCCTTCCATGTTGACCTCCTTCCACGGTAGCGGGGTTCAAGGATTTTTCTAGCAAAAACACCCATGGATTTGTGGAATTTCTTCGCAGACAAAGTAAATGACAGGGCCCTTCACGCCTCCTGTGCCCCCATGTGCACTGTGTGTGCTGGAAGCGGAGGAGGGGCGGTTGCGCAGCTGTTCGAGGACTTGCTATTCTCGGGAAGGCCGGACTCGGCTCCAACACGCCCATGGCTAAAGCCTGCGGGTTGTCCCATCCCTCCGTTTCCTATTTGGCTCCCTCTTTGGTCAGAAGATAGCTGAGCACAGAAAATCTGTCATAACTTTGAAAGCGTGACCTGCCACCTGCTAAAGGTCAGTTTACCTGGCCCATGGGGCCTGTTGACGCCTGTGCTTGGCAAGTGGAGAGAGCTGTCAGGATCATGAATAACAACAGTGGCTTTCTCATGGCGGAGGGAATAGGACAACACCCTGGCCTGGCTAGGAGAGAACAATGGGGCAGGCCTGGGAAAGGCTGTCTACTGATGTCCCCTCAAGGATCTGGGCTGGCCTACACCCCTCCGCCGTGGTGAGAGGGCCAAAGACCAGTCTCGGGCAGGGGGAGTGACCATAGCTGAGAACCGCTCAGATACCAGGCACGGTGCTGGGCTCCTGCTCACGTGGCTGCATCTGTTTCTGACCCAGCTTTATGTCGTCAGCCTTAGCATCCTGCCTCACGCACTAGCCAGCTGGGGCCGAAACCAGTGACGTAATTGTCTACCGCTTCCTGTGGTCTCTGCAGGTATCGATTAAAAAATTTAAAGTAAAATCCTTGTGAGTATAGTCTCACGAATAAACCATAGCTGCTTCAGTTTGAGAGCAGTGCCGAGGCTGCCCTAAGAAGGCCCTGAACCCTAACTCAAATCTCACAGGGCAGAGGGATTGGGTTCTCTGCGCTGTTTCTACTCAGTCACACCCTCACTGGGCTTCCCATGCCCCCAGGTGGCCCAGGAAACAGTACGTACATGGTGGAGGCGAAGGACTTTGACTTTGAAACCAGACAGACCTGGGTTTGCATGTTGGGTCTCCTGCTTCCTGCCTGTGACCTTGGCAATTTAACCTCTGTAAGCCTCAGTTTCCTCATCTGTAA
>CAUYSK010104978.1:0-43858 GCA_963575035.1 Avahi laniger
GCTTCAGGATCTTGATCCCATTTATTTAAAATTTCCACTGCAAGTTCTGCTCTTGTCTGCATCTGATCTGGGTGCAAAGGTTTTAGCACCCAACAAGTGGAAAGTTTGCTCAACTTTGATTTTTCAGTCAGAATTGTGTAAGCTGAACCAGTTGAAATGTCCATCGTGTTGGCTATTGTTTCTGTTAATCACTGGTCCTCTTCTGCCAGGGTGTGAACAAGATGTATTTTTTCCTCACAAATTGATGGGGGCAGTCTGCCACTGTGGGCTTCATCTTCAACATTGTCTCATCCCTTCTTAAAACAAGTCTCCATTGTAAATAGCTGATTTCTTTAAGGCATCGTCCCCACAGACTTCTTGTAAGCATCAATGATTTCACCATTCTTCCACCTAATTTTCACCATAAACTTGATGTTTGTTCTTGCTTCAGTTTTAATAGAATTCATGTTGTTTTGATAGGGACTCTTTTCAAATTGATGTCTTATCTTTTCTAATGCCTCAAATTACACCCTGTTCAGACACGTTACAAGAAGTTAGTATGAGTTTATTTTGGTGCAAAAAATTTTTTGAAATCCATACACAGTTTTTTCATAATTTGCATTTTCTATAAATTTTTCAAGACTCCTTGTGCATGTGTGGTTTATGTACTTTTCTCTATGGACAATAACTCTCACAGTAAAAAAAAAGTTAATGATGCAGAAAAATAACATGTATTAATGTACCATACTAACAGATTAAATGTGAAAACCCATATTATCCTAATAGATGCAAGAAAAGACATTTGATAAAATGAAAGCCATTTTTTAATAAAAACCACTTAGCAAATTAGTATGGGAAAAAGGAACATCCTTAACTTGCTAAAAGACAAACGGCAAAAAACTACAGCAAACATCATACTTGCTAAAACATGGCAAAAATTCCCTTTAAAATTAAGTATGAAGTAAGAATGCCTTCAACTTGCTTCTCTTTCCCCTTCGATGAGAGGACTAGCCTTTGTAGTAAGACAAGAAAAAGCAATAAAATGTATCATATAAAGATTGGAAAGAAAGTAAAACAAAAGAAAACAAAACTCGCTGACATTAGTCATACATGTCTACAAAGAATATCCAAGAAATATCAACAGGCCAATTACTAGATTTAATAGGTGAGTTCAAGAAGGTTATTCCATTTAAAATCAATTATTAAAAAAGCAGTGACATTTCTATGTATCAGCAACAACTGAAATCTTGGAACAAAAAACAACAAAGTACTTATGAATAAATAAAAACCAGATGTGTAAGAACTTTATGACCTAAATAAATTTAGGAATAGGAAAACATAGTAACATAAATGGTCAATTGTCTCCAAATTAATAAAACACATTAAAATTATAATAAAACACACAACTTTTAGTGGACTTGAAAAGGTGATTATAAAATTTTTTACAGAAGACAAAGGGGCCCCAAATAGCCAGAAGAAAAGGGGAGGAGAGACCTTGTTGTGTCAGATATGAAGACTCATTGTAAAACTGTATCAGTTAAGACACTTGTGTCAACATGTGGCTGACGATGGCAGAGGCAGCATCACAGATTAGGGAGTAGAAGATGAACTGTTTAATGAATGGTGATGGAACACTTGTTTTCCATTTGTACAAATGTAATATTTAATTTTTGCCTTCCATACATATGCCAAAATTATTTCCAGGGGGGGTGGTGGTGGTGTACTCAGAATGCTCCAGAGAAACAGAACCAATAGGGGGTATGTATGTATATGGAGAGGGAGAGAGAGAGAGAGAGAGATTGAGATTTTAAGGAATTGGCTTACCCAATTATAGAGGCTGGTAAGTTCAAAATCTACAAGGTGGACTGGTGGTACGGGAGACCCCAGGTAGAGCCAATGTTCCAATTCAAAGACTGTCAGGCAGGAAAAGCCAATGTTGCAGATGAGTTCTGAAGGCCATAAACTGGAAAATTCCCTCTTACTTAGGGGAGAGTTGCTCTTTTTGTTCTATTCAGGTCTTCCACTGATTAGATGAGATGCACCCACATTAGGGAGGGCAATCTGATTTACTCACGTTTTAAATGTTAACCTCATCCAAAAACATCTTCACAAAAACACCCAGAATAACATTTGACCAATTATCTGGGCACTCCATGGCCAGCCAAATTGACATATAAAATTAACCATCACTGGGGTTAAGGATATGCAGGAACAGGAAAACCTTAACACCTAGGAGAATATCTTTATGACCCTAAGGTAGGGAGACATTTTTAAAATAAGATATGAAAAATACAAACCATAAAGGAAACAATTGATAAATTTGACTACCTAAATATGTAAAGTAATTAAAGTGTCTATTTAGCAAATGATTTCATATTTTAAAAAAGAACGAAAAGACACAGAAACATCCCAAATTTGATGTCAGATCTGCTTCTGCAGAGCCAACATGATACTCTTTATATAAAGTTTTATGAAAAATGATGTATTGTCTACAGTAAATGTTCATAAAATATAATTCAGGATAGCGGTGGGTGCGGGTTAGGAGGTACACTTTGGGAAGAGTTGTCCAGGAACTTCAAAAGTATCTGTAATACTTTATTTCTTAAGCTAATAGTGGGTGTGGGTATGTATTATATCACTCGGTATTTAAAAAATAAAATATAAATAAATAATTGGGAAAAGTGAAACTGTCAGACTAATGATCTCTTGGAAAACAATCAAAGAAAAAAATGAAAGCCATTATTTTGTATTTGAACATAAGACTACCAGATTTATAAATAAAACATCGATATTGATAAGCTGAATTTAAAGGCTTGAATAAACTACATAGTAATTAAATCACCAGTAACTGAATATTTCCTTCTGGCCCACAGCCCTTTTAGACATTAAAAACCCACTGAAAAGGATTTCTCCTCTATACAAATGAAATATGCTTTCATTGCTTCTAAAGTACATTTATAGATGTACTTACTGCACGGCCATTAAGATGAGCTAAATTAAGAATCAATTTCCCCCAAAAAGAAAGATTTATATCTTGTATATTAATTAAACTTTTGAAGTTAGACCTGCATATACATTGTATCAGTCAACAAATATTAAACGCCTACTCTATGCCAGGCACTAGTTTCAGATGATATGGCTAAGCTGCGAGCAAGGAACCCAAAGTGCTCTTAAATCATCAGTGTGATTTGTTTTAAGAGTACTGTCTTACATCACCAAAGTATCTAATTGCTAATGTCTGACTGCGGCAAAATATTTCTGTTTAAATAGTAAAGCTATTAGTGGCTATATAGTACACCGTGTGTGGGGGGGAAATCTCCTCAAAGATTACACAGAAAATTAAAGAGTTAATTCCGTTTCTGTCCGATGTTGTAATGGAATTTTTTCTTCCAGACTGTTCACACATGTCTCTTTCCCTGAATGCACCAAGGATTACAAATTTAGAATCAAATGTTTCTGACCATAAAAGTTAACTATCCAAATCTTTAACCACATTTAAACTTGCACAAGGTCCAGGCAAGGAAAAATTCACAAACAGCAATATTTATTGGGGTAGAAACATAAATTATGAGAAACCACCTAGACACCTTAAAATAGAGCACAGTACTCCCAGTTTTATTAAATTCTTACTATTTCTCCTACCATAGTTACTCAGAAACACTTTCCACTTTAATTCCTTTTTGCAGTGTTTTCTTTATTTTTTATAAAGCTGTTAAACTAAATCAAAGCTAAAATTTGGAGTCACTTTAAATTTGAATCATGAGCCAGTAAATTTTTTAATGTTGGAGAGTTGAAATGATGTCATAAGAGTTTGAAGTCGACACACATAATTTGATAATTTAATATTCATGGATGGCATGGAAAACTAAACATTTTAGTAAAACAACTCTTTAAACGGCTTGACAAAAACCTAAAGTGAGCTTTGTAATTTTTTCTCTTAATTATTAAAATAGCTGGATTCGAAAAAAAAATAGCTGGATTCGTGGCAATAATAATAATAATAATAATGCATGTATATATTTTAATCCATATGCTAAATGTACTTGCATTTATTTTTTGCTATTTTTTCATATGTTGTTTATACAACATATACTTAGTGGGTGTCAGTTATGTGCCAGGTACTCTTCTAATACCTGGAGTGAGCAAAAACAGATGTGATTCCTCTCCTCATTTAACTTTTAGTCAAGCAGAGGAGAGAGACATTAATCAAATAATTACCAAACCCATAAAGCAGTGTCATTGAGAAGAGTTAGGAAGAAGAGTCACATGTCACTAACTTAAGAGGGGCATTTGAGTTGACCAAGGAAGGAGATCAGGGTAGGTTTCTTTGAGGAAGTGGCCCTTGGATTGAGACCTGGGGGTTCTTGGAGTTAATTAGGAAAAGAGGGGGAGGAAGAGGATTCTGGGCAGAAGGTCCTAAATGCATGTCTAGGTCCTAAATGCATGTCTAGGCCCTGTGGCGGGAGGCCCCATGTGAGCTTCTGGAAGACACACAGTGAGCAGGAGCTTCTGCAAGCTGAGACTGGTGAGGCAGGTGAGGGCCAGATCCTAAGGGCCGCTGTAAGTCACAGTCAAGAGCGCGTCTTTGTCTTGATGGGTGCGCATTTGAGAAACTCCTTCTGCCTCCAGTGTGGGGGACAGATGGGAGAGAGACCAGAGCAGGAGAACATAAGATCACTTGGGAGGCTGCATCAATAATCTCTGAGTGAGACGTGATGATGGAGGTGGTGTTAATAGCAGAGATAAAGACACTTTGAGCTGAAATTGACAAGACTTTGTGATGCATTGATAATAAGAAATCTGGATGGGTTTGTGGGCAAAGATGTTAATAATGAAATATAATTAACTATACCAGTGAAATCATATTAAGTCTAATTAACACACATAAATCTTCACGGTAGGAGGCTCAATAACTATATTAGATGGCATTACTTCTAATAAGTCTAAGTAAAAATGACTTTGGCCTTATAGGATAGTTTGAATTCGTATCATTTATATTAAAGAAAATTTACCTTAAATGCATAGATTTCCTTCATCCTTCTTCTCTAAATGTTTTTCACTTAAGACTAAAATCAATATTATTACATTAATTTTTTTGTCCACGCTGGATTTTGAAAATATCATAAATTTTAGGATTACACTTTCCCATTTAACTGTGTGTGGATTTTTACCTTTTTAAATATAAACTCCTGGTTTTATAAACTCCTCCTCTAATCCACACTAAATTACTAAATTGTGAAATCACTAAACTCCACTCTAATCACTAAATTAAACATAAAACCCACCAAATGGAGGCTTAAATTTGACTTAAATCTATACTAATATATATAAAACTCTAGAATCTTCACGACTGGACTTGCTTTTTAAACCCAAAGCAATTTCAAATGCATTTGCAATAGCTCCTGTGTCCTCCATGAACGCAGGCTTTACCATAATGTAATCTGTTCCTCCTTTCCTGTTTGGGACTAAGTCAACTTTAATGGAAATTACTCATGCACTAGCGGGGAGGAAGCTAATTTAATGTGAAAGGTAGCAATTGCAATGGCAGGACCTCGCAGATTCTATTCTCTGCACATTTTCATTAAGATCGTGTGGCTTTACCTCTCTCTTCATTCTTTCTCTCCCCACCCTCCAACCTGGGAGGGTATTTTTTTTTAAAGTAAGGAAGAGCCACAGAGCATAAGGACCCCTGGACGTGTGCTATAAAGGGGATTGATAACCACAGGAGAGGAAAGCTGGTCTGGTGGAGGTTTTTCCTTCTCTGAGGGGCCAATGATCCTCCCCAAAAGATAGACGCTGTTCCGCCCAGCCTTCCCGAGAAGAAAACCAAAGCAATCAATTGACTGGGATTGGAAGGGGGGAGAGGAAAAGACAGGGGTGATCACACTGAGGGAACAAAGACAGAAGACATCACCACACACCTCTCTGATGTCTCCTCTAAGTACTGAGAGGGAACTCGATGCAAAAAAGGCAAACATCTGTTTTGTGACTTAATTTGACTTTTGTGTATTTGTGATCTCTTTATGTAATAATAAGATTTTTCTTCTGGTAAGGAATAGTACCTTCACACTCTTCCAGATGTTACAGGCATAAGCAAGAGTCTGTCCTTACTACAGTATTAATGCCATAAACTTTCCAAAGGCTTATATTTAAAACCTGACACCCCCTTTTATGGTGCCCAGGTCAACAGAACTTTCTATTTTGATACCTTGTTTTAGAATACCTTGTATTGTTAGCATCTTTACTACAGAGTCATCCTAAAGATTCAATACCCTCGGGATATTGCGACACATGGTTTGTTCTTTAAATCAAATATAATATTTGTTCCAATCTATACTTAGTATCTCAAAGCCTAGCACCCTGGGTAGTTCCCGCTATAAAAACACTAAATAATACCACAGTCATTGGATGAAAGCCAGCTATACAAGTGAAGCAGATAGATCGTAAAGCTCTAAGTACCTGACACTTGGGACAAAGCAGCGCTCACTGTTGGCTGTGCACAAGTTGCCAATGCTTTGTGCCACTGGACCCTGTTGTCTCAGCCACAATCAATCAGACCCTGGGAATTTGCAAAACAGTGGCCGATAAGGGCTCTTCATACTAGGCCAGGATTAACTGGCCCAGTCAGTTTCTCCCTTGCCAGGGAACTTGTCTTCAAGATGCCCAGAGAAGACAAGTGGAGAGGAAGCGCTAGAGAGAAGTTGTGTCATGAATTAGTAGAGTCACCTGAATGGAGAGCAATGTAAGTCCACTTAGAGCCCAGGTGCCAGAGGTCTTGAACACCAGGAGTTACCACTGGGACAGGGGGACTCTTATGTCTTGCCCAGTGTTCCAATTCTCCAGAGAGCATAGACTGTGCTCACCTATCTCTGGGTGTCTGACCCTCTCCCGTCCTAGTTCTTGCTGCTATAACAAAATACCCCAGACTGGATAATGTATAAGTAATGGAAATTCACTGCTTACACTTCCAGGGATGGAAGGTCCAAGACCAAGTCAGTTGGCAGATTGGGGGTCTGGGGAGGGCCTGTTCCTGATACAGCACTTTCTTGCTATGTCCTCGCATGGGGGAAGGGTGGTAGGGCCAGGGCTGCAGAATGCTCCCTTCAACCTCTTTTATAAGGGCAACAACCCTATGTCTGATGGCAGGGAGAACATTGTGAGGTGGTAATGATGGGCCTTACCTTATCAATAAGGTAGTTATGAGTATAGATGTCGTGGTCCTACAGGGATAAGCCTGTTTGGCAAAGGGCCTTGAAGGTCATACAGTTCAGTTTATACAAAAATTATGGGTACAGGAGTGACATAATTAGAACAGTGTAATCCACTAGTCACATGGCATATTTTTTCCTATTACTATTAGTGACAGATATTACCATTCTCCTCCCAGAAATTGAATCATGCATACGACACATACAGAAACAGAGTTTTGTTTCATATCATTTCAACTTCATTTCATTTCTTCCTCCCTCCCTCCCTCCCTTCTGTCCCCTCTCTTCCTTTCTTCCTTCTCTCTCTCTCTCTTCTCTTCTCTTTCCAGATTGAAGATCTCTTTGGCAATATTATATATAGTCACCTGTGTTCCAGACTTTTGGACACCCTGTAGATCGAAGTGATTTTTTAATTTCTGTGTTTAAGCATCTTCTTACATTTTTAGCTCTTCATTTTAGCTCACCATTTTATTGGTGTCTGGATCGAATGAGTTCAAATGCTTTTTCTTTTTAACTATTTTCTTTCATCATCACATGAATCTTGCTCAAAGCTTTAACGTTCCATATTTCTTTCTAAAGTGCAGCTTTGATTCTGCTTCTCTGTTGTTCTTTTGTTTCTACGTCCAAACACCACATTGTATCATCTATCACAGAACTTATTATTTCTTTTCATCATAGGCTTGGCTTAATTCTAACTGTGTCTGTGAACCATGTATCATTCTTTCATAATAAGAAACGTCTCTGCCTTACTGTTTTCTTTTCTTCTTCTTTTTTTTTTTTACATGCTGTTACTGCAAGCTGAAGATCTGCTTATCTGTATAAGGAATCTGCCTTTATTGCTGATTTCTTCTGTCTGCTTATTGACTTATTATCTAACTCTTAAGAACAAACTGATTCTAATGGACTCACACTGCTGTTTGCGTCCTTGTAGGTGGCCACTAAGAGGATGTGAGATCAAATTTTTCATGCAATTATCAAATGAATAGACAAAAGGATACAAAACATCTGGACTTTTGGGTAAGCATTCGTAGCATATGCATTAGAGAAATGGAAATGAATGCCTTTGGTTATTGATACCACGAAACAGATCTTAGATAGGACTGTAAACAATGGAGAGTTTAAAATGAAGCAGTAGGTGGGTGAACGAGCTTAGTTTAGATTAGAAGAGCTGGTAGAGTTTAAGGTCAAACCCAGTTTTGTTTAACATCTTCACAAATAATCTAGAAGACAGATTAAAAAACACCTTTAATTACACATGTAAGTGGCTTCAAGCTGGGAGGTGTTGAACACGGTATGGGGAAACAGATTAAAAGAGGTAAATGGATAAAATGATAAAAGCTTTATTTTTCATTAATCAGGAAAAGTACAAAATGATAGCCTTGCATGAGAACAATTTCAAGTTACTAAAAGGAAAAAAAACATAAGTAAAGGAATAATAGTGTTGAAAGAGGCCATGAAAAGCAATTTGTAACATGGTATAGAAGCTAAAATGGTCATCATCATAGAGAGTTCTCTTAAACTGACTCTATAATTTCTCTCATGGGAGATCTAATATGACACAGAATTGTTAAGGTTTTTATGCCAATCATAAAATCATATGCACAAATTCATGCATTTTTGTGCTTCATTTTTATTGATTTTAATTTTTAAAAATCTACATATAGAAAGATTGATTTTATGCCACATAAACCCTTTGAGATGTATCCAAATTGTTGTATGCATCAAAAATTTGTTCCTTTTTATTCCTGAATGGTATTCCATTACATATGTAAAGCACAGTCTGTCTATTCATTCACTTGTTAAAGGATATTGGGGTTTTCCCAGTTTTTGGCAATTATGAATAGAGCTGCTCTATACAAATTTTGGGGTGAACATATGCTTTCATTTCTCTAGAGTAAATACCTAGGAGAGGGATTGCTTTGTCTATATGGTAAGTGTGTATTTAACTTTATTAGAAATTGTCAAGTTGTTTTCCAGAGTGGCTGTAAGATTTTACATTCCCACCAGCAATGTATAAAAATTCTAGTTGCTTCATATCCTTGCTAGCAGTCAGTATTGTCAATATTTTTTCTTTTAGACATTCTTTAGACATTCATAGGTGTGTAATGGTATCTCATTTGGTTTTAATTTGCATTTTTCTAATGGCTGATTATGTTGAAAAATTTTCATGTCTTATTTGCAGTCCATATGTGCTCTTTGGTGAAGTATCTGCTCAAGTCTGTGGCCCGTTTTTAAAAAATTGGAACGTCTGTTGACTTTTTATTGTGGTCTGAGAGTTCTTTGTACATCCTGAATTCAAGTTCTTTATTAGATATATGATTGAAAAATATTTTCTCAGTCTGTAGCTTGTCTTTTCATTCACTTGACAATGGCTTTCACTGAGCAGAATTTTTAATTTTGATGAAGTCCAGTTTATTAATTTTTTCTTATATGAATCATTTTTGGTGTCATGTTTAAGATGTCTTTGCCTGGATTATATACTATAAAAACTTTTTTCTATGATTTGTCTTAAAGTTTTATAGTTTTACTTTTAGATCTATGATCCACTTTGAGGTATTAATAATATTTGTTTAAGCTGTGAGGTTTAGGTTGATGTTAAGTTTTTTTTGTGTATAGGTGTCTTATTAATTTCAATATCATTCATGGCAAAAACTAAACTTTTTCCCATAAAATCACCTTTGTATCGTTGTCAAAAAACAATTGGGCATCTTTATGTGCATATATTTCTGGACTTTCTTTTGTTCCATTAATCTATGTGTTGTAGTGTGATTCCCCTGATAGCATTTTTTTTTCAAAATTGTTTCGGCTGTTCTAGTTTCTTTACCTTTCCATAAAAATCTTAGAATCAGCTTGCTTGTACCTACAAAAATTACTTCCAACATTTGGAATTTTGTTATACCTATAGTACTGACATCTTTACTGTGTTGAGTCTTTCAATCCATGAATATGGTACATGTCTCAGTTTATGTGGATGTTCTTTAATTTCTTTCATTGTCATTTTGTAGTTTTCAGCATATAGATCCTGTATATATTTGTCGGATTTATACCTAAGTATTTTATCTTTTTCTGAGCTCTTACAAATAGTATCTTTAAAAAAATTTAAGTTCCAACTTTCACATCTTACATTACTACGGTACATTTGTTATGACTAATGAACCAATATTGACACATTATTTTCAACTAATGTCCATATTTATTTGCGTTTCATTAACTTTTACCTAATGTTCTTTTTCTGGTCCAGAATCCAATCCAAGTTACCATATTACATTTAGTGTCATATCTCCTTAGGCTTCTCTTGGCTATAACAGTTATTCAGAATTTTCTTGTTTTTGATGACTTTGACAGTTTTGAGAAGTACAGATCCGGTATTTTGTAGAATTTCCCCTAATTGGGAATTGATGTTTTCTCATTATTAGACTGGAGTGATAGGTTTGGGAGAGAAAGAACACTTCTGTATTCTTTGTGGTAAAATGCCATTTTTACCACATTATAGCAAGAATACATAATATCAACATGATTTATCAGCATCAATACTGCTCTTGATCACATGGCTGAGGTGGTATATGTCAGCTGTCTCCATTGTAAAGTTGTTTTTCCCCCTTTCCATACTGTACTCTTTGAAAGGAAATCACTTTGCATAAGTGGTAGTGAGTTTTGCTCTATATCCTTAAGAGCAGAATATCTACATGAAGTTTTTAGAATTCATCACATGAGAGCTTTTTTTCTTCTTTCCCATTTTTTTGTTTATTTGGTCATTTATTTATGTCAATATAGACTCAAAGCTATTCATTTTATACTTTGGGTTATAATTCTTTATTTTGTTGCTCTAATTGTTCCAGCTTTAGCCATTGGGAGCTCTTTCACTTGGCTCCTGCACCATTTTGACATACCCCCATAATTGTGTATTTTTTTTTTAGTACCTCTTTATTTCTTGATGTTAAAAATGCCCAGGATCATCATATACACTTCCCATCCCAGTTCTAAAATCAGTCATTACTACAGGAAGCCCTGGTTCCTCTTACTGGATAATAGCATAATAAACCAAGAATATGCCCTAGGTACTAGGTGTGCTTGTGTGTATAATAACCTGTACATCTACAAGTATCTATAAATATTTCCATATGTAACAATTTGTATCTATATTAATTTAAACCTGTGTTCATACTGTCTCCAATTCTAATTCATTATCACATGGATCATTCTAGCTTTCTCCCCTTGCTTATTTATAAACTCCTACTCCAACAGTAGAACACTGGGTTTGATTTGGTTTTTCTTTGCCCTTTTTTTTTCAGTTTCTTAACGTGTAATTTTATTTTATTATTTTGAGATCTTTTTTTTTTTAACTAATATAATACTATCAATGTCCCTCTAAGCACTGCTTTAGCTTCATCTTACAGATTTGAAATGTTGTACTTTCATGGTTTTTCTTTCAACTCAAAATATTTTGTGATTTCTCAAGACTTCCTTTTTGACCTTGGAAACCAGTAGTTTAACTTCCAACTGTTTGGAGACTTTCCTGTTATCTTTCTGTTATTGATTTACAGTTTAATTTTATTGCCATCAGAAAAACAACTTTTTATAATCTCATGTCAGTTCTTTTTCATTTGTTAAGGTTTGTTTATGATCCAGAATATGGTCAATGTTGGTTAATAATCCATGTACAACTAAAAGTAATGTGTATTCCAGTTGTTGGGTAGAGAGTTCTGTAAATGTTAGATCCAGTTGGCTGATGATATTCAGTTTCTGTATATAATGCTGCCATTTGGTCTGATGGGTCTGTCATTATTGAGATGGGCTTGAAGTTTCCAACTATAATTAAAGGTTTGTCTATTTCTTTTTTCAGTTTTTGCTTCATGTATTTTGTAACTCCATTGTTTGGTGCATAGGAACAATGTTCTTTAAGAACAAAGAAAAGAATAAAAATGAAAAATAAAGAATTTTGCTGTCTTTGAGCTCTAGGAATTTCCTTTTTTCATTTTTTATTCCCTGAGGTAGACAACTAGAAGAATTATCTTAGAGCTCACTCTGTGTGCACCAATACACCTTATAGGTTTCAGGTTACCTTATATCTAAGCCAAGGGATTCTGCAAGGAGAAAAACGGTAAATCCACTGCTACTTTGGTGCTATTCTGAATTCCAGTCTTCTTCCCCAATCTACCTGTTACTATTTATTTTTCAGAGTTTCTAAACAGCCACTCCCTGCATTTGTTTCAGGTTTCATAGCTGCATTCAGTGGGAGACAGGGTGGAGTGTGCTTACCTCATCTCACCTGGAACCAGCAGCCCACTGATGTGTATTTGCCCAGTATAAATTACAGTCTTTTATTAGGAATTTTTCACATTACAGTGTTATTAGTGCTACCCTTAAGATCCTTTCCCTCTCTTGTTTTTCCCCTCCTTCCTTACCTACACAACATTATTTACCAAAATCACCCACTCAGACATGTGTGGCTGAGAAAGGAAACACCCAGAATCAAAGAGTGAAAGTGAATGTAAGCGAAGCCAGGGTCTTTAACAGGTTGGTAAAAACACGTAGTGTAAAGTATAAAGCATGTTTCTCATTGTTAGGGCAACTCAAAGATTTAAAAATTCCATTTAAATAGGAATGAGCTTCTCATCATTAGAGGCTATAAGTAGAAGCAAAATAACCAGCTGGTAAAGGTGACTGCAGGGAATTCAAGCCCTAAATAGGAGGTCGTATTAGTCAAACTTTAAGATGCCTCCTAGACCCTCCTAGGACAGAAATTTCATTAAGAATTTTGATGTCATGGGTGAGAGCAGATAATCATACTCATCTATCAACATTTATTGAGTAGCTACTATTTGGTTGGACACTGGGGACACAAGTGAATATATACATTCCCTCTTTCAAGGAGCTTAGAGTTATGGAGACAGATAAGTAAACAGGCAATTGTGAGTTGGTAACACAAGTGCTACAGTAGAGTGAAGTACAAGGTATCATGGAGTCTATTGGAGAGTCTCTATATTGAGCAATCAGGGAAATCTTCATGGGAGGTGAACATCTAAACAGAAGGTCCACTGGGAATCAGCTTAAGTGGAAGGAAGGAGGGAGGAGAGGCTGTTCAGAGAGAAAACAACCTGTGCAAAGTTGAGGCAGGAGAGGGTGGTGCATTCCTGGAACTGCAAGTACTGTCAGTATGTAGAGTAACACCATCCCTTTCCAGTAGGCTGAAAGCCACCATTTCATTTTTCCCCAATTGTTTGGATGAGTGTTTGCATATTTGAGAGCAATGGCACATTGTTGAAACATCTGCACAGTAGTCTTAAACATTATGAGTTTATTTTCGTTTTTATTTCAGCCTTTCTTTGTTTTAGCTATAAACAGTAGATGGCCAAGTTTCTATAAATATCAAACTTAGAATCTTCTGTTAGGGAAGTTCAACTCATCAATATATTTATTTTGTTTTTTACCTTTATCCTTGTCATCTTATTTAATGTTTATTATTTATCATAGTATCTTTAAATTTCTCCTTTTTTCTCTCTTTACCTTTGCTGGAATTGTTCATACTTTTTAAAAACTCTTTCTGATAATTCTGGATCCCGTATATATTTGTATTTAGTTGGTACCTATTTTTTTCTTTGAGGCTCTGATGTAAAGTTTTATCTTACTGCTTTTTTTTTTTTTTTTTTTTGGAGACAGAGTCTCACTCTTTTGCCCGGGCTAGAGTGAGTGCCATGATGTCAGCCTAGCTCACAGCAACCTCACACTCCTGGGCTCAAGCAATCCTACTGCCTCAGCCTCCCGAGTAGCTGGGACTACAGGCATATGCCACCATGCCCGGCTAATTTTTTCTATATATTTTTACTTGTCCAATTAATTTCTTTTTACTTTTAGTAGAGACGGGGTCTCGCTCTTGCTCAGGATGGTTTCGAACTCCTGAGCTCAAACAATCCGCCTGCCTCGGCCTCCCAGAGAGCTAGGATTACAGGCGTGAGCCACCGCGCCCGGCCTACCCAATCTTAATATAAATGTATGCAGATTGTTTTAATTTGTATTTCAGCTTTTCCCGGAGAATTACCACTCTAACTTCAATGTACTACTCCCCACTAAAAGGAATCAGGGCTCGTTATATTTCAAGGCTGGGGCAGGGTAGGTGTAAGATGAGCCTGGCATCATGTTATGCTAAAAAGTAAGAAAGTGTTCAAGAAATATGAAGGGGACACATCACAAAAACACAGAAACCAGCTTGAAGGAATTTATACTGGCCAAATCTGGTACAATTTGAGCACAACCCATTTTAAAAACTATGTTTTGGAGAAAGCCCACCCTGTAGTCACAGTCTTCTAAGGTCTGGTAAAATACTGTTACTTCTACAAAGTATCATGCCATGAATTGCAAATCATAAGATACACAGTCAAACCCTGGCTCCACCATTCATTAGCTACAAATATCCTTGACTAAATCAGTATTTCTCAGGCTTAGCATTATTGCCATTTTGGGCCAAAAAATTAATCAAAATCTTTCTAGCTATTGCTAAATGTCCCCTGAGGGCAAAATCATCCCTAGCTGAGAACACTGGGCTGAGAGAACTTACTCCTCTGAACTTTCATTTTCTCATCCGCAAAATGGAAATAACATCTAGCTTGAATATCTACCTTACTGGGTTGCTGGGAGCAAAAGAAATTGAGAAAATGCCTTGAAAATCATTAAAGTATTCCATTTACACATTACTTAATATAGGCACATTTAGGATATTTCATAATTCCACCAAAGAATGGAGGAAAATTCTGGCAATCTAAGATACATGACCTATACAATTTCAACGATTTTAACTTACTTAAGAGTAAGCAGTGTCTGTTATTATAAGTAACTACAGTTGACCCCTGAACAACTGTGTAGACCCACTTAGATGCAGATTTTTTTTTTTTCAATAAATACAATGCACCCTCCAAGTCTGTGGGTTGCACATCCAAATCCAAACCAAATGAGGGCCAGGCGCGGTGGCTAACACCTATAATCCTGGCACTCTGGGAGGCCGAGGTGGGAGGCTCACTTGAGCTCAGGAGTTTGAGACCAGCCTGAGCAAGAGCGAGACCCCATCTCTACTAAAAATAAAAAAATTAGCCAGGTGTCATGGTGCACGTCTGTAGTCCCAGCTACTGGGGAGGCTGAGGCAGGAGGATCACTTGAACCTGGGAGTTGGAGGTTGCTGTGAGCTAGGCTGACACCAGGGTACTCTACTCAGGACAACAGAGTGAGACTGTCTCAAAAAAAAAAAAAAACCAAACGAGGATAGAAAATACAGTACTAGCAGGATGCAAACCCACAAGGATACAGAGGGCCAACTTTTCCTATATGTGGGTTCAGCAGGAGGGACTGTAGGATTTGAGGATACAAGGATACTTCTGGTATCTGCAAGGAGGGGAAGTGGAAGCGAGTCTTCGAACCGATCCCCTGCAGATACTGAGAGATGACTGCTTCACTTTGAGAGCTCCCCCACTATACAATTATACAACCAACTCACCGAAGTTTTGATTCTTAGATCCTTTGGAGGGAGTTTTAAAGTCTTTTTCCAGTCATCACCAGGTCTAGAGAGAATACAGTAAATTTGAAATATCTGAAGTATTCACTGCATCTTACTTAATAATAAAAAGATGATTCATCTCATAATTAATTTCTAAAAATCACAGAAAGTTTAATATATTGCCATTTACATAAGAATATAGTTAACAAGACAGTTAAACAACTTTAGACATAAAGAGTAACAATCTAGGGAGGATCAAAAACCAAGAACAGAAAGGATTAAGGTATCTATACCCTTAAGAGAAGCAGTGTAGTAAACAGTGCAACTGTTGTAAAAACATGTCTTGTTTGACTTACAAAGTGTGTGCTTTAGTTTAAATTAGTTGCCAACATCTAAAAATCAGAAGATTTCACATAAACATTCAGATTCTGGCTTTTCTTAAAAAACTGGAAGCTTTAGCAACACTGTTCCAGATTTTTGCATGGCAACAGCTTGGTAGAGACTCAGTAATTAGAGTTTGAAATCAAGCAGCTGCCCCCTTTAAGCAGGAAAAGTACCCTCTAATTTGACACAGTCCCTTGTAGGCATCTGAATTTGTAACTTGTCGTGGTAGTTAAAACCATCGGCTCTGAAATTTCAGATCTCAGTTCAAGTCCCAACTCTACTTATTAGTTCTGTGACTTGCACCAGTTACTTTTCTAAACCTCTATTCTTTCATATATAAAATGGGTTAACAATTATATCAAATATTTACGTAAAGCACTCAGCACAACATCTGGCAAAGTGAACTCAACATTAGCTGTTAATGAATATCTTTCTTAATCTTTCTTAACTGGAGACACTTGAAACCATGAAAGAATAAAAACAAGGAAAACATAAATAAATGAAAAATAAATTTCTCTTTTTCATCAGGTAAAAACTTCAAACAACAAAATAAATACTCAAAAGCAACTATTAAAAAAAAGATTGTCAGGAAACATTTGTAGACAATGCTTTCAACTGTGTCATCTTTAAAATAACGTCTTCACTGATTTCACTGCAGCTCTTCTTATATAACCACAGTCTCCAAAACATCTCAAAGGCTTGATTTCAAAATGTTCATAGCACTTATTTTACTCAAATCTAGGTTCCACATAATGCAAATATTCTAACAGTTAACTCTTTGCTACTAATTCTGACGCTACTTTCATCTCAGCCTAAAGCATCAAGTTTCTGATCACAAATGTCATTTTAACATCCTAGGTCAGCTTGCCAGACTGTCAAATTCAACATATGGTGAATAAGAACGCATAAGATACAATGCAACCTGCCCACAAGGAATTTATAATGAGGTTAAAAGAAACTATTTAAAATGAGAAAGTAAGTGATAAATATTAAAAGTGTTCTGAGACAGTTTGATGGAATCTAGACAGCTTCATGGAAGAATGGAACATAAACAGACCTGAAGAATTGACAGAACTGAAAAGAAACCATTAATCCTAGGAAAAGCAAAAAAGAAAAAGCAAAACCCACTGTTAACTTCAAATTGGAATTTTTTAAACAGAAAATATTCTCATAATAAAGTAACACAACTTTATATATTTGTATCCTTAAGAATTAAAAATATACTGCCAATTTGTTTGGGTGACCAAAAAAAAAAGAATTAAAATAGTCCAATTTTGCTAGTCTATTTTTGTCAAGACAAACTACAATTTAGAAAATATCCTTAATTTCTATACCAATTAAAGCATTCGTCTTAAAAATAATAGAATTTGCACTAATGCCAGTTCTCCCAGTGACCAAACCAATTGTGTTGGGAATTAATTCTCACAGGTCACTACTGAACCTAATAGCAGTAATCATTTATCATATTCTGGTAGCTTGTAACGGCTATTTTTCTCTAGGAAGTGAAAAGATCTAAGTTGTAATAAAACATACACTTCAGTAAACCAGAGTATTATTACCTTACAAAGATTTCTAGAGATTAAATCATTTTCTATGGCTAGTTCTTAACAAAAGCCAAACCTAAATTGGGTCAAGAGTCTTAAATGTTAATTTCCTATAAATGAACCTTTAGTGATAGTCACCAATCAAATACTGTGATTTAAAGTTTGCACTTAAAGATGACAAATAGCCTACACACTTTCAGCTTCAAAAAAAATACTCTGTAGTAAGAGAAGGCTCTTAAATTTTGGAATTCACAAAGGGTTTTGGGACTATTCAGAAATATGTCTAAGAGTTCAAGATCCTGAGTTCCCTACGATTTACTTTTGTGTCTAAAATGAGGAAAAAGCTTTTTTAAAAAAGTAAAAAAGCAATTTTCCATAAAGTAGTTATGGGTAAACTTTCAATGAGTGAATATGTTTAAACTATGAACTATGCTGGGTAAGTCTTTAAAGACTCTGAAGATTCAACTGAGTATTTAAATTTAAAATATGAGATTGAGGCTGGGTGAGGTGGCTCACGCCTATATTTCTAGCACTCTGGGAGGCCAAGGCAGGAGGATGGCTTGAAGTCAGGAGATCCAGTCTCTACTAAAAATAGAAAAAATTAGCCAGGTGTGGTGGCCTGTGCCTGCATAGTCCCAGCTACTCGGGAGGCTGAGGCAGAAGGGTCACTTGAGCCCAGAGTTTGAGGCTGCAGCGAGCTATGATGATGCCGCAGCACTCTAGCCTGGGTAACAGAGGGAGACTCTGACTCAAAAAAAAAAAGTTGGCTTTAACTGTCATTTAAAGTAGGGTAACGTATAGTTATAATACTAGGAAAAATCATATTGACAAAAACAAAGTGAATTTGATCATTTCATTAATGTATAAACTCAGGTAGTAACTTCTACAATGAGCTAATTACAAAAGGCAGAAATGTTTCAAAAAATAATCTACATAAAATTGACATATACGATCTGTGCCTATGTTCATTACTTGCTGAATGAATTATGGCATAAATACATTAGTTTATTGCAAATACCTACTGGCCATAAAACAAAGCCATCTGTCCTCTATTTGTAATCAAAATGGTAAAACTAAAAGACACATTAAGCAGTCAACGACAAAGTAACAAAAATCTCCTTGGTTCCCCAAATGTGTTTATTATTTATTCTAACACTTACTTAATAGTGGTGGTCATACTCTGTGCTTGCTGCTGAGTGCCATTATTGATTGTGTTGGTGTTTTTCAGCTGGTTCATCTGTTGCTGTGTCTGCGTGCCCCCTCCTCCAGGGCCACCACTGGGTTTCACAGGGCCCCTCAGCTGACCATTTTGACTGGACAGACCCATTATAACAGGGTTCTCTGTTCTGGCCGTGCTCATGCTGTGTTAACTGCAAAGGTGTCTCTTTCAAACTTCAAAACTTTTGAAAGTCAGTAGAGAAACTGTAATAACAGTTTATTAGGCTCTCCAAAACGAAGAGATAAATATAAGTCTTGCTCAATATATGAGTCCTTTATTGCAATGCAGGCAAGCACCTGTAAGTCTCTGAACGGTAAGCAGCAGTAACTTGCTCTCATGCACCGAATCAACTTTTTATTTTTAAAAAGCCCTCTATCAAGCTTGAATTATATCTGAATTCACTCACTTCAATCTGAAACAAACAAACAAAAAAAATAAATTAGCAAATACAAGAAAGTTAGAGAAAAACTTTTTTGTTTCCCCTATAAAAGAATCCTTTTAGAAGAACTGTCATCTTTTAAATTAAAGAATTTGGGGGAAAAAAGAATTAAGCATACAGCTACACTTAGACCAAATCACTAGTCGAGCTAGGAAAGACACGATGAACTGCTTCAAAAAGAAACCTACAGTGAGAATAATCTCAAACATTTAAAACTGTGAGTTCAAAGCAGCCCAGAGATTAGGTGGAAAAACACTGATTAAATTAGCATTGGTTGTCAAAAATCTCTTCCCTTCAGTTTCCTCCCTGATGAATTCTCTAGAAGTCTCTGACATCTCTAAAAGTCAATGATTCATTATACTTAATTGCATTACAACCCAGTGAAGTATCACATAATTTACTTAAAGTAAACGTAGATTTGAACAAGACAATTCATTAATTTTGTCTTTCATTTTTGGGTGCAACTGAGAGTCCTTGAAGAGTTAAGTGAGCTTTTGACTTGAGCTTAACACTTTCAGGAAAAAAAAACTTTTGTGCCCTCAGGAATTTCAACTACAAAAGTTAAACTTTATGAAGAAAAATGTATTTTCCCTCTTGCTTTTGTCCTTTAAACAATAAACAAAGCAGTCAAGGGATATGGACGTGTCCACATGTTAAAATCTTTTGCTTCAAAAACAGCGAAGTAAATATTTAGCTACCTTAAAATGTGAATACTGAAAAACTATTAGATACCTTTCAATATAACAATTTCTCAAAAAATGTATCCTAGTTTAAAAGAGCATTATTTAAAACACACACACACACACAAAGGAAATTTCCTGTGTTAGAAAATTTGTGCAAGACCAACACACTAGTAATTTTAGTAAAACGTTTCAAGAAACTCAAAGTATTAAATCTAATAAAAACTGGTCAACCTACATCTTTAAATTGTTCCCTAAATGTAAATCTTATTTAAAAATTTTAAAATTTAGTAAATAAAAACTTAATATACAAACATGAGAAAACAAAGCCTGACTGTTGGCTTTTTTTTTAAACATCTTAATTTCTTACCAAAAAAACAATAGTTTATCAGTGCTGATTATTTTTGCCACAAAAGTCGGCATCTCAGACTCAAAATTTTAAAGTCAATTAGAAAATGCTCATGTCTTCCTTTAACAAAAAAATTGAACAAGTTGCTCACAAGCAAATCCTAATTATCACATACACAAAGCTGTTTATTTTGAAGTCTTCCTGACTCTGGCTGACCTCTTAAGCAGATATGGTCAACAGCTACTTTCCTGTATTGACAGGTTTATATGTGGATCGACTATATCACGGAGTTCACACAGGGAGAATTATGTTTGCAAACCACTAAGAGGATGAAAAGTGCAACCTCTAAAGACTGAACGATATCATCATTTCTGTCCATCATGCACAGTTAAGACCTCGTATCTCCATAAACCCAAAATGACACTGTGATAACTGCACCCTTCTTAAACTGAAACCTGCACTGCAGCGTTACGGCTCAGAGAAGGAAATATTCCTCCTACCCCTTCCCAATTTAGATTTGCAAGTTATATTTCTACATTTAAAAAAAAAAAAACAAAAAACGAAGAAACGTAGTTGGGAGGAGCTCCTGGCTAAGTTAATTACAGCACTTCCCAGATCGTAGTTAGCAATTGACAGTTTCACACCCAAAACAGTATCGTCATCGCCAACAAGAGCTTTTGTTTGCAAATGCAGCGCAGTTTCCCTAAGCTTTGGCTGCAAGTTGGAGTGCCCGGGTTTTATTCTGAAGGGAAAAGGGGACCATGGAAGAGAAAAGAGAGTGAGAAACAAGAGAAAGAGACAAGCCAATGATTGGAGCCCACTGACTGTGGGGCAATAATTTCTTGCCTTCCCCCGGCCCCCCGCCCAACCACACACTCAAGTCAGCTCCCCCTGACCATAAACACAAAAGGGTTGGGGCCCAGCAATCCTATCTGCGCAACAAGAGCCCGGGGCCAGGTCTTCCGGTAGCAAACAATAGGGACTCCCCGCCATAAGGCCCCGAAAGTACTCCCCCAACCCAGAAATCCCCCCTTTTCCTCCACGAGTCGGGGACTCTATAAACACCCACGTTATCGACCTACAAGGCCTACCGCAACCAAGCAGCTGCTGGCCCTCTCCTAAACCGAGCCCTCCAACACAGCATATCCCTGCCGCCCCCTATAGGGCCGCCTCGTACCCTATAACCTCCACCACCATCCCCCTCAGTCCTTGCCGCCTGCCTTGGCCCCATATTCCCTCATCTTCCATAAAACTCCTCCGAGCACTTGGCCCACTCTTCCTCCCGACCCCGCCGCGCACCACATTCCTATATTCGACTCCACTCCAACGCCGGTACCCCACACAGCTGCCGCCCTCCTTCCTCCTAGGGCCGGGCCAGGCCTAAGGCCTCCGCCCCGCAGCGACCCCGCACCGGCCCGAGGGGCTGCCCTCAGCCCCCCACGGCACCGCTGACCTCGACCCCACCACCTCACCCCACGCCCCGCGGCTTCGGCCCGAGTCCTACCACCGAGGCCACTCCTGCTCGGTACCCTCGGTCCTTTATTGTTGACTCGAAGCTCCCAAAATGGCGGCGGCTCCTTCCTCCTCAGAAACCTCCGCCCGCCTCCACCCGGCCCCCTCGCTGCGGCCGCCTCCCGCCCCCGCCCCCGCCCCGCTCCGTAGGCCAAGCTGCCTAGCCGCTCGCGCCGTCCGCTCCCGGGGCTGTCCGGCCCTACCTTCTCCGCTGCCCGCTCTCTTGGCGCCGCCGAAGTCGCCGCCGGGCTGAGCTAACTCGACTCCTCTGCCCCCTCCCTCGCTTGCCCGCCCGCCGCCTCCTCCCTCTTTCACTGCCTCTCCGCATGGCGGCGGCCGCGGCTCCTCCTCCACTCAAGATGGCGAGAGCTCGGCCGCTGCTTGGCCGCCGAGGGAAGCAGGGCCACGGAAGCCCCCTGAGGAGAAAATGAGGGGCCGTTCTGTCACACTGACGAGAGAAGAATTCACGGGGAAATACGGATTCCTTTCTTAAGGGACAGGAGGGCTGCATTTTCCTCAGCGGAGGAGAAAGGATGGGGGAATGGTGGCTGGCAAGAGTCGCCCTGCCTTCGCCCCTCCAAAGTGAAACCGGGGGTTGAGACCAGAGGAGGATCTCCTTATTCCTGACCGAGGACACGTTCTGAGAACTGCCCGGTTGGGCACCTGCTCGGGGACAGGAAGCTGACCTGACTTCTCCCGTGGCCCAGGGACGACGCTGCTGGGCCGAGGGGGCCGCGTCCGAGCCCCCCAGGGCGCGCCTCCATGCAGGAACGCGCGGAACTAGTAGCCCCGGGACGCCGGCGCGCGACTGAGTGCGGGGGCCGGAAGGGGGCCTGGCCGGGACCGACGGCGCACCCAGAGGGAGGGAGGACTCCGGAGAGCTCGCGGGGGGCGCTGCGGGGCGGTCCGTGAGGGTGCGCCAGGGGGAACCTGAGAGGAAAGGGACCGGGCCGTGAGGGTGGCCTGAAGGGAACTGCTCCGGAGCCCTCGGGACTGGGGGTGCTGCGGGGTACCAAGTCGAGGAGGTGGGCCGGTGGGAGGGGTTTGGGGGCGAGACCTGGCTGTGAGGGCGGGGATGGGGGGGAGGAGGCCGTGCCTCAGTTGTAATTGAAATAAATAGTTCTGTAAGGAAATGGGGAACCGAAGGCAGAGAGTGATTCTTTCTCCTGCCTGACCCTCAGTGCAAAGATACTTATGCATTTGTTCCCATAATTACTTTTCAGATCCCTAATGTCTCTGTTTATCCTTAACAGAAATAGAACTGCTGTCTCGTTCCAAGTAAAACAAAAATTGGGGGCTAAAAACTAACTAGGTCAAGGGAAAATGAAAACCTGGGTCTCACCCAGCTGAGAGACTGAATATACAACAGGCAATGGTCAAACCTATGTGACAGTGGAACTCCTACCCGTGACCTCTGCAGCAGTCAGCCCATCATAGTGAGGACTTGGTTATTAACTGGCAGCTTCCTTGTTTCTTGCCGCTGCTTCCATCTCAGGACCAATCAGAGAAAGCCAAATATGCTCCCCAAACCAATCACATAAGATGCCTGACTTCCAGTTAACCCTTCTCCAGCTTCCTGGTGCCAACAACCTCCAATCAGGGCAGACCTGAAGTTTCCCACCTTTTTTTGCTAAAAAGCTTTTCCACTCCTCTGCCTGCCTATGAGCCTCTACCAAACTAAGTGATGGATGGTGGCTGACTCCCTTGCTGTAGCAAGCTCTGGATAAGTAGCCTGTTCTCATTTGGTGATCTGTTTATTTCTACACAGCCAACGGGAAGGTGGTGAATAGTGAAAAGACTGTTCTTGAGATTAAAAAGAAGGTTCTCCTTAAAAATTTTTAAAATTGATAACATGGCATCTCCCACCCAGATTTTATTTTATGTATATATATATATATTTAATTGCTAATTGTTAAGGGTACATAATAGTTGTATATTCCGCCCAGATTTTAAAATGCCTGCTTATGTGAGGAATAGCCCTGTACCTTGTGGCCATCCTAGAGAAAAGATGGCTAAGTGGTTTCTTAATAAAATGATCACGTATGAGGCCTTGTTTGCCCCACTGTCTTTCCAAGCCGCAGGAATCTGAATTGGCGGGGGCGAGAAGTGAGTGGGAGGAAGCGGAGTCTAAGGATTTGAAACGGGCCACTGCCTGGTGGGGTCTCTTTCCTAGACCACTCAAGAAATGGGACCAAGCAAAGGAAAGGGGCCCATATCCAGAAATAAACTGTAACATTTAAAAGGAGCCTGCCTGGTTGAGGTCATGACAAAAAAAAAAAAAAAAAACAAAAGCAAGAAGGCAACCAAAAGAGGAATATGAAATAGGTGCCCCTTCTCACATAGGAATCTTTCCAGGGCTAAAACCTTTAAAGATTCTGCATAATGTTCTTTTAAGAATCAAATACCGTCACAACTCACTTATGTCAACCCTTCTCAGTTTCTGATGAGAAGCCTAGAGGGTTTTGAATTAAGCTATGAACCCTTGGATCTTCTGAGTTCAATTTTTATCAGTTGATAGGTCCAGACCCAACTACCTCAATACATTTTTTTCTCCCTGGTTCAAACAGATCAGCAGGAATCATACAAAATATGGCACTTTAGGAATACAGATCAATTATTTGCTAATGCAAATGGTATCGTTACATTTATTAAATTATGTATTTAAATCTTATACAAATCCAATCCTTTGGCCTTTTTGTTAATATTGAATGTAATAGTTGTGGGTGATCTGTAGTAAATATGGTTTCTAGAAGGTGTGTTATCTCCTGTGAAGTCACCTATTAATTGCAGTAAAGAGTTTCCCAAGATGTATTGGCCATTTTCATGTTGTTTTAATCACTCTCACGTCACCTCCCCCATAATTCCCCACCCTACTTTTTGGACTTTGAAATATGAAGTTGTTACCTAAAGTGTTAGGACTTGATTGTCAGCTCCTAGAGAATCTGTCTATAGGAGAAACATTTTAAAAAATGAAAAAGATTCACAAATGGATTGGAAGTTTTTAATATCTCTGTTTAAAACACAACAGAATTTTATTTATTCATTTTTTTCTAAGAATTAGATGGGACTAAAAATACTACCTGAAATTAAGTTACAATAATGGGTCCTCTCAGTAAATATTCTTGCCAGTCTCACATCCTGATCTCATTTATTTTCCTAAAAATAACTAGAAGGAAAAAAAAATCACAGATTAATTTACACGATTTCATTTTTAACTTCAATTTAAAATATTTAGAATCTAGAATCGCAAGTAATTTGAACCTGGAATATGTAGATCTGTGATGATATCTTAAACACTCAAATGTTTTCAACATGCTAAAATGGATTTCACACTTTTAACATTCTAGGTTTTTTTTTAAAGGAAACATAATAGTTTAACTCAAATTATAAGCAAATGTGTTCATTACCTAGAAGAAAAAAGTTTTACCCATATCATATCCTCAATAAAATGATTATATCACACCTGGCTAAGCTTTATAGTATGGTATTGTCCCCTCTTTCAAATGATTTGCAGTATAGTATTTTGATTTTCCAAAAGAAGATTCAACATACAAAGTTCTTTTCCAAATATGCTCGAGCAACATCTGGTAGTCACTAACAAGACTAAAGGCTAGTGAGCCCAAGGAGCCAAGTCCTGTTTTCTTTGGACTTCAGAGCAAGTAACAATTGCCTTTTCAATTTATACACCTGAAAAAAGTGAGGCAGCATCAGTCACTGAGGGCTTAGCAGAGAGATCCTCAGAGAGGTATGCATACTGCACTGAAGTTAATGCATACTAAGAAGGTGTCTTAATCGCTGAGAGATCACATCAGACACATTTTGTTGGAATAAATGTTCCACCCCCAGAGTAAACTCAAGTTGAAAAGTGGGAAAGCAATAGTAGAAATGAGGAGGGAAGTGGGTGGGTTAAACACATTTTCCCCAAACTGCCAGGTTTAGCTTGCAGAATTTATATTCCCTTTAACAGATTACATCCCCCCATTCCCAGGGCACCACAACTGGCTAGCTAGCTCAGCTCACCAGGTGTCTTTCAGCCTCATCAGGACTCAGCATTGCATATGTTCCGGTCATCACCCCAAGAACTTTAGCTATTCATTTTGCCTCTTCAGTTTTCCTAAGATTACTATGCACCAGCAATTTCAATTTATTTATTAATTTGAAAATAATGTGTGGTTTGGAAAACACTGAAATCTGGAAACTAGCTCTTTAGGCGTAAATTTACTTTGGTCTACTCAAATCAAGAAAGAACTGATACTGTCCCCATCTAAGAAACCTTGTTCTCTTGGGTACTTTCTGAGTTAGTTCAGGGGCAGTTGCCAATGAATAATGTTGATGGAGGTCCACCGTCTGGTCATCTTGTTGATATGCCATGGTGTTGGAATGTGTAACATGCCCACTTTGTACCCAAGACCCTGTAATGAGATTCTTTCTTTTTTGAGATGGGGTCTCACTCTGTTGCCCAGACTACAGTGCAGTAGCCTCATCATAGCTCACAGCAACCTCAAACTCCTGGGCTCAAGCAATCCTCCTGCCTCAGCCTACTGAGTAGGTGGGACTACAGGCATGCGCCACCATGCCCGGCTAATTTTTTCTATATGTATTTTTAGTTGTCCAGCTAATTTCTTTCTATTTTTAGTAGAGACAGGGTCTTGCTCTTGCTCAGGCTGGTTTTGAACTCCTGAACTCAAACAATCCGCCCGCCTCGGCCTCCCAGAGTGCTAGGATTACAGACATGAGGCACCGCGCCCGGCCTCAGTAGCTTCTTGGACGTCCTGCTTCAACCTGTTTCCCTCTCTAACCCATCTGTACACTAATGCCAGAGTAATTTCCCCAGTCAGATCACTAGTCTGCTCAAGAGTCTTTAATGATTTTCCATTACCTACCCAATAACATTTAAATCCCCCATGTGTCTTCAGAATATATAGTAGGCCCTGGGAACCTCCTCTCATTAAACCCTGGGAGTGGGAGATTGGGTCTACTGACCTTTTTAGATCACTACAGAGATAAGATTATTCTTGTGATTTTTTTTTTGTTTTTTTGGTCTTTGAATTTCTTGATCTTCTCATAATTTGTTTCAGCTTAAATATTACCTCCTCCTAGATCAGCGGTCCCTAACCTTTTTGGCACCAGGAACCGTTTTCATGGAAGCAATTTCTCCATGGACCAGGGAGGGAGGGGGTGTTTTTGGGATGATTCAAGCACAATTACATTTATTGTGCACTTTGTTTCTATTATTATTACATTGTAATATATAATGAAATAATTATACAACCATAGGTTGGAGACCCCTGTCCTAGATGACTTCCCTGATGATATTATTAAAAGTAGCACCCCTCCCCCTCACTCTGTACCCCATTAAATTATCTTATTTATATGTTTATTGCCTGTGCTTTCCAAAGCAGCAAGTCCAATGCAAATCTGCTAGAAGCAGATTTGAGCTTTGCTGATTCATCCCAAATGCCCCTTTGTGCTCCCACTACTTTGAGATCTTTCATTGTTAAGGTGTTACAAACAGGTTTGTTAAAAACAGTCTGAGTTTTGCCAGGGTGATGATTAACACTGCTCCTGTTTATTCTCAAAAGTATCCCAATTTAGACAATAAATTAGATAACCACTGTATTTATAGCCTTGTGTCATAGCTATTTGTAAACGTCTTATTTCTAAGCTCATTGGGGACAGGAACAAAGACATGTTCATCTTTCTTTCACCACTAACACCTAATATTTTGTATACATATAGTAGAAGATCAGGAAGTGTTTGTTGAATGGGATTGGATAATAGCTTAAAATAGAGAATATATGTAAAGAAACTAACACAATATCTAATACATAGTAAATGTGTTAATTTTTTTTTTAAGTTCAATTTATGTTACTTTTACTTCACTCAGATGACTTTTCTCGGTATGTATTAGGTTGGTTGCCTTTATTGAGTTTTTGTGGTCTTGTTTTTTCTATTTTTATATTAAATTGGAAGCTATTTTTCTTTTTTTTTAGAGACAGGGTGTCACTCTGTCACCCAGGCTAGAGTGCAGCAGTGCAATCTTAGCTCACTGCAGCCTCAAACTCCTGGGCTCAAGTGATCCTCCTACTTTAGACTCAGAAGTGACTGGGACTATAGGCATGGACCACCATGCCCTGCTAATTCTTTTTTTTAATGTTCTGTAGAAACGGGGGTCTCACTGTCTTGCCCAGGCTGGTCTTAAACTCCTGGCCTCAAGCAATCCTCCTGCCTTGGCCTCCCAAAGTGCTCTGATTACAGGCATGAGCCACTGTGCCCCGCCTGGAAGCTCTTTTAAGGCAGGTATCACGTCTTGTAATTCTCCATTCCACATAGTAAAATAAGTTCTTTTTTGTAAACTGGTTGATACTGAGATGTTCAATACTTATTGGCTGGTTAATTTACAGGACAAATTGAAATGACAACAATTGACATCAGGTGAGGTGCCCACAGTCAGTGGCACAAGTATAAAAGATCACCTTCTCTATTCAAAGATCTAAGTCAAGCAAAAGTAGGAGCCTTAGATATATCCACTCCTTCCACTCCTAACATTTTGTTTGTTTGTTTGTTTGAGACAGAGTCTCACTCTGTTGCTCTGGCTAGAGTGCCATGGCGTCAGCCTAGCTCACAGCAACCTCAAACTCCTGGGCTCAAGCGATCCTCCTGCCTCAGCCTACTGAGCAGCTGGGACTACAAGGCATGCGCCACCATGCCCGGCTAATTTTTTCTATTTTTAGTAGAGATGGGGTCTCACTCTTGCTCAGGCTGCTCTCGAACTCCTGAGCTCAAGCGATCCTCCTGTCTTGGCCTCTTAGAGCGCTAGGATTACAGGCATGAACCGCCATGTCTGGCCTACTCCTAACATTTTTAGTAACTAAAGATAAAATCTGTATCTTTTATTAATCTTTATGTGAGATTAAGCAATCTTTATGTGAGAACACAGTGTCTTTTGGAAATAGGGGAAGAATGAAAAATATGCCTAGTGTTGCGATAGGACTATGGAATAATTAAGACCTGGATATGAATTCCTAAGTTATTTAACTTCCCTATACCTGTTTTCTCATTTGTAAAATAAGGATGGTACGTCTGCCTCTAGGGAGGTTGTAAGAGGAATATGTGAGAAATGGTATATGTAAAATGCTTAGCATATGGCCTGACTCATTACAAGCCTCAATAAGCAATAGCTATTTTTATAGTGGGCAATCTAGGCAGCTTCAAAGCCTATTTTGATGCTAAAGGTGAAGCTAGCTAGTGTAATTAAGTTCTCAAATTTTAAGTTAAATCTTGTTTCTAGTGTCAGTGACAAACTATTATTCTTTACTTATTCATTTGTTATTTATTCATTTATTCTATACCAACCATATAATAAATGCTTATTAAATGCTATTGGATGAATAATAGAGCAATACTAAGTAATTTGGAGGAAATTAAAATTGCCCTCAGTGACATTTCTGTATGAGCATAAAATGCCCTGTGACCAGGACTTCATGTTGGATGCTGAAGGTGCAAATCCAGTTATGTCACCTGTCTGGAAGCCAGCCAGGAATATATAGCATTCCTTCAAGCCTTTTAACCTATTACCTACTCGCAGCGCATGACTGCCTCACACTCAATGGAAAAAATCAAGATCATAGAGTTCAGTGTCCCTCAATTTCCCTTCTCCACCTCTAGACTTTTCTTCCACGGAATCTAGCCTTACCTCCTTCACTGTTATCCCTTCCCTCCAGTACCCCAAGCAGAGTTAATCACTCCCACCTCTGTGCCACCATTGTACAAGTTTCTATTACTGTGCAAAGTAGCAGAGTTAATTTGGTTGTAGGTTTGCCTTCCACAAGGATTGGATCTATGTTCCTATTCTTTGTATGTCAAACACCTTGCACGTGGCCTGGCATTTGGAAGGTGCTCAGTACATGTTTACAGAAGGGACTCTTGAATCAACTATTTCTTCCCTTTAGTCTCTTACAAAAATAACCCTTCTAAAAGACCTGTATATTATCTCAACGTCCACTTCCTTAGATCTTTCCCTCATCTTCCACATCCAATCCATCACCAAGTCCTCTGGATCGGACCTCTAAATTACTTTCTGAATCTGTCCCCTCCTGATTACCCCATTGCCTCCACCCACATCCAGACAGAATTGTCTTTCATTGGCCTGTTTACTGCTGTAATGTCCTAGCTTAGGCTCCCTATTTACCCACTTGCCTTACCCCAACCTATTCTGCACACAGCCTTAGTAATATTTTTAAAATGCAAATGAGCTGGACCAGGTGGCTCATGCCTATAATCCTAGCACTCTGGAGGCCAAGGTGGGAGGATTTCCTGAAGCCAGGAGTTCAAGACCAGCCTAAGCAAGAGCGAGACCCTGTCTCTACAAAAAAATAGAAAAAATTAGCCATACATGGTGGTGGATGTCTGTAGTCCCAGCTACTTGCGAGGCTAAGGCAGGAGGATGCCTTGAGCCCAGGAATTTGAGGTTGCAGTGAGCTGTGATGACAACACTACCCAGGGTGACAGAGTGAGACTCTGTCTCAAAAAAAAAAAAAATTTTATGTGTACTTACCTGAGAAAATGTAAGTTCTTAAGGGCAAGAACCCTGTTTTGTTACCATACTAGCCCTATAGTTCCAGGCACCTAAAAGATGTTTGATATTTGTTAGAATGAATGAATGAATGTATATGTTTCTCTCTGGGGAATTCACAATGTGAATTACTATATTAAATGTAAATTCCTACATGAAAGAAATTTACTCAAATTTGTTTACTGCAGGGTTTCCCAAATTTAATTGCCCATAGCTCTCTTTGCTCTTCCGTACCTCCCAGTAGAATACTACTAGGCATCCTGAGGGATTTTATAAAATACACATCAAACATATTACTCTCTTCCATGTTTAACTACTCATTGTAAAAATAAAGAAAAAATACAGCAAAACAAACCATATCACTCTCCTGCATTTGGCGTTGTCGAGTGCCCACTATTTGTCCATATTTTCCTCTCTTGACTCCAAGGACTCCACCTTTCTAGTTCTTTCTTCCTGTGAAGGTCTTCTTACCCCGCCTCATCAGCCATGAGTGTGTGGACAACCATCAAGTCACATATGCTCAGGCGTGGTTTCCCATCTTGTGGTTTCATATACTTTATCTGTTCTATCTTACTAGCCCTTCATTCTGGCAGTGTCCCAGCCCCCCAACCCCCCTGTTTTTCCTGTATTATGAATCCTGGTTAATGGTATCACCAGCCACCCAAGCCAGAGACCTGGAGGTCTTATCCTTGATTCTTTATCTTACCCTTCTGAATTAAATTGATCAACTTTATTTCAGAAATATTGTTTACAACTTAGCTCTTTTTTCTATACCCACTGCCATTACCTTAATGTACACGTTTGTTATCTATTGCCTACATCATATATCTCACCATTATGCATTAATATATAACTTGCATTAGGTCATATATTGTCAATATATGTTATATATTGCCTGCAACAGCCCTCAGAATGTTCTCTCATCCACTAATTCTTTCCCCATTCCAATCTGCCCTTCACACTCCTATTAGAACTGGCTTCTTCAAACAAATTTATCCATATCACTCCCCAGTTTGAAGACCCTTCTGGTTCCAGTTTCCCATAGGGTGAAATCCAGACTTCATAGATTGGTAAACAAGGTATCTTCTCCCAACCTTAGTTCCCACCTATCCCCTCTCTCTCAACATCCTCTTTCCCCTCCCCCCTTCATGCCTTGCCTATACATTAACTGGACATCCACTGTGTGCCAGCCATGATATTTGACTCTAGGGGAGCAAGTATGAATGAAAACAGATAGCTGATCTCAAGGAGTTTATATTCCAGTAGTAGCGGAGATAGACATATAAACATATATATCACAATGAAGCATTCCATAATGAAAATAGGTACTAAGCCTGGAAGGAGTCCTGAGGAAAGAGTAATTTTGGAAGGAAGCAAGGGTGTGATGTTTCAGGGAGGGTTTCAAGATGAGATTCTGAGCAGGATTTGGAAGGTTGAGTAGGAGTTGTTAAGGTGGAACGAGGATGAAAGATCATTAGTGGCAGAGTCAACAGCAGGATCAGGTGTGGGGTCCCATAGTAGCTTAGGTGTGTGTGTATTGTGTGTATGTGTTGGGGAGAGAAGTGGCAATAGCTGAGGCTGGAGAGCCAGACAGAAGTCACACTACCAACAGCCTGTGCTAAGAAGTTTGGACAATATCCTACAGGTGAAGGGGAACCATTGAAGATTTTGAAGATGAGGATGACTTAATGGGACTCTAGAATATTACTCTGACAGCCCAATAGAGATAGATTAGAGGGACCATGAAGACCAGTTTGGATGTCCCTCAGCATCTCTCACTTGGACTACTGAAAGTGGCTCCTAACTGATCTCCCTGGGCCCTCTAATCCATCCTCTACCTAGCAAGAGGAGAGAGAATAAGAGAGAGCAGAACTTACTGACAATAGAAAGTTCAATGACAGGACATGAGGATAGGTTGGATTCAGGGAGGAAGGTGAAGAAGGTGGAAAGAATGATGTCTAGGTTTCCAGACCTGTGAACTTGGTGAGGCTGGAGGCAACAGCAGCCGTCAGAGGGAATCTCTGAGAAAGAGCAGGTTTCATGGTGGGGATGGTGAATAATGCTTTCAGAGATGGATAAGTTGAGTACTGAGTTGGACCTGCCTCTAGGGGATCTACCTGGGGATATGGGACTGGGGGTCAGGGGAGAAGTCAGAAGTGGAGCTATGGAAGGTGCCCTCTGCATAGAGATGACAGTTAGGACCACAGGAGTGGACGTGATTTCTCAGGAAAGGGGGTTGGAGCAGGGACACGGGGAGAAAGGATGAACTCAGGTAAGAGCAACATCAGGCAGAGTTAGACAGAGGAAGAGGATCTGGCCAAGGAGGCTGAAAAGGGAGAGACAGGCAGAGGACAAGGAGATAGTTTGCTCCGGGGAGAAAGGGGACATCAGAAAGGAGTGGTCAGGAATGTCAAGGAAGTAAGATAAGGGCTGAAAACTACCCTTGGATGTGGCAAATGGAAGGTCATTGATACCTGGGAAAGAGCATTTTCAGTAGAGTACTAAGGCAGAAGACAGATTTTAGTAGGATTATCAATACTGGTAATAATACCTAATGTTTATTGGCTGCTTATTATATGCCAGGCATGTGCTAAGTGTTTTATATGAATGATCTCATTTAATCCTCACAACAACCCTCTGAAGTGAGGCAGGTGTAGTTATTATCTCTTTTTATAGGTAAGGAAACTGAGGCTTAATAGTAATCAATTGGGATATAAACCCAGGTATGTCTGACAGCAAAACCCATACCCTATTTTTTTTTTTACATATACTCCATGGAATACTAAAAATCCATACCCTTATTTACTATTCTTTATCCTATCTTTCCAGTGAATGGAAGGAAAGGAAGTGGAAACATACTCTTTTAAGAATCTTGGCTGAGGCCGGGCGCGGTGGCTCACACCTGTAATCCTAGCTCTCTGGGAGGCCGAGGCGGGCAGATTGTTTGAGCTCAGGAGTTCAAGACCAGCCTGAGCAAGAGTGAGACCCCGTCTCTACTAAAATTAGAAAGAAATTAATTGGACAACTAAAAACATATAGAAAAAATTAGCCGGGCATGGTGGCGCATGCCTACAGTCCCAGCTACTCAGGGGGCTGAGGCAGGAGGATCGCTTGAGCCCAGGAGTTTGAGGTTGCTGTGAGCTAGGCTGACGCCACTAGCCCAGGCAACAGAGTGAGACTCTGTCCCCCCGCCCCCCAAAAAATTGAGGAACTCTTACAGATATAAAAGACAAAGACAGAAAATAGAGGGTGAAAACATGCAAAATAGCCCCCAACATAATTAGATTAGACCAGGAGATCCAGCATCTAATTAATAGGTGCTCAAAAGACGGAGAACAGAGAAATCAGAGGGGAGGAAATCACCAAAGGGATAGTTAAAGAACATTCCCCAATTAAAGAATTGAAGGCCATGAATTTGTAGATTGAAACATCCTGTCTAGTGCCAGCACACTGAATAAAAACAGACTCACAGCAAGGCACAACCTCAAGGAACATCAGAAAATCAAGGATAAACAGCAGAAGAGGTCTCAGAAAGGAAAAATATAAACTAAACGAAAACAGGCCCCACATAGAAAATCTCAGGAATCAAAATGACTTCAGGTCTGTTAACAGCCCCACTGGATGCCAAAAGACAACACAGGGGTGCCTTGGCAATTCTGAGGGAAAATTCTATGCTACCTAAAATCCCCCAAATATAGCCAAATCTTCAAGGAAGTATGAAAGCAAATGTATTGTTAAGCCACACGGTCTCCAAAAATTTATTTCCCTTCTGTACTTTACTCACGAGCTACTGAGGGATATACTTCAGCGAAATGCAGAAGTAAACCAAGAAGGAGGAAAACATGGGATGAGGAGATGCAACAGGAGAGAGATGATGGGAATTTCCAGAATGAGGTGAGGGGAAATGCAGAGACAGCTCTGCATCAGGGGTCACAGCGAATGACAGAAACTCAACTCAGACTAGTTTAAACAAGATAAAAATATAAACAAAATGTTGATGTGTGTGGTGGGGTTTGGGGGAGTTCATGCAAACCGAAAAGTCCAGGACTCAGGTACTCAAATGATGTTGACAAGTCCGTCTCTCTCCATATGTCAGCCGTGTTGCTGTGTGTTAGACTCTTCGTGTGGCGGCAGAAGGGACTCCGGCAGCTCAGGTGTATCTGTGTTTTATTACATTAAGATAACTTCAAGAGAGCTGCTTTCCTGATCACTCTGACAAAAATCCCAGGGTGGATTCTAACAGGCCCAGCTTGGGTCATGCGTCCGTCTCAGAGCCAATTCCTGGTGAGGGAGATGGAACGTTCTGATTGGCCAGGGTGCAGTTCCCAGCCCTGGGTCAGATGAGCACTTTACAATTGGCGAAGGGTAGTGCAAATGTAACAATTGTCATCTGCCCATGTCTGATTAGAAACTGCATTAGAAGAAAGTCTGTAATAAGTAAGCTGTACCTTAAGAGCCAAGAGAAGTGGCAGTGGGTGACAGGGAAGGTGACAGGAAAAACTATAAAATCTCACATAAAAACATTAAAGTACAGCATTCGGGGACATTTAGTGTGCCGCTATACATGGTTCTACAAACTTTATCATATGCCATCATTATGACTGTTATCTACTTAGAAAAGTTTTATATACATTAAAAACGAGTGCTTAGGGAAGTCATCCTTGCCTATGTGTCTACCCAGAATGGCTTGCCCAGAGTTCCCAAGTAGCTGGTGATTTAACAGGTACTCTGTCTTGGTGGAGTGTAGATTTATTACAGGACAGCATATAATGAGAACTAAATTGGTCATTTGCACATTAAGCTCCACATAATAATTATGTTTTCAGTTCCACTCTCAAAGACAGAACATTGAATTGGGTAGATCTCTTGAAGGGGGGTAATTCTCATGTTTTCATGTTAAGCTTGCTTGGCCAGAACTTGCTACCCTAAAAATATACTCCACTCACATATAGGATGTAAACACATCCTTCACTGTAGATCTGTGTTTAATGTCTTGAGTTCTCTTTTGCAGTTTCCTCATTAGCAGGGCGTGTGTTGGTGGAACTTGCTCCCAGCAGCGAACAGCACAAGCAGATGCTCACTACATGCATTTTCATGCTGCCAGTGCTTATTCCAGAGCCGAAATGTGTCACTGTCTTTTCCATCTTACAAACAGCTCTGACATAAGGTCCACCTGTTACTTCAGGACATTTCAGGAACTTCAGAGAGTCAAATCTCCCCAGTTGATCTGTGTCGCATCCCATTAGGAATTGTCACCATGCTTCATGCAGTGTGTGTGATCACGTCCTTCCCCAAGTCACGGCTATAGTAGGAAGAAGAAAAGAGAGGGAAGAAGGAGAAGGAAAACGAATGAGTAGTTAATCACAGTTCACTTATGAACTCTCCAGACTTCCATTGCTCCCCCAATCCATTTCCTTTGTATTTGGGCTGCAAGGTAACCTACTTCTTAGTTTTGCCTGGGTCATTCACTCATTGTTTTGGGTCAACATTTTGTACCAATTCGCATACATCTCACTACTTCCTTGGTGCTCTGTGCTATTTATATTCCTACTCATAAAAAAACTGATTACTATTTTTATACAGCTATTTATTATAATAGGAAACAAAATGGTAATACCCAAGGTATTCCTAATTCCAATGACCAATGAATATAGCTCCATAAAAAACCTAATTCTTCACAGAAGTTAAACCACTGGTGAGAGATTGGTTTGCACACAGAATGTGCAAGTTGGGAGGGCAATACCCACAGCTATCCATACATTCAAGAATGCAACCACACCAGGAGAGGGAGACTGGGAGAGAAACTGGGAGAGTATGCGGTTTAGTGGAAAAGAGACAAAGGCTAACTGAAGCGTAGAAGGGAGTGGCCACAAGAGAGAAATCAGAGGGACAGAGCTAAGGGTGGAACTGGGCAGTCCGACTAGAAGAAACTAGTTGTCCTTGTTTGTTTCCATGGCAACCAAAGTACCTGAGAAACAGGACACAGGCCAGGAGGAGAAATAAAGACATGTGCAAATCCTCAAACCACAACATCCTTAACTGGACTTAGGAGAGTTAGTTGCAGAGTTTCTTTGAATTAATCTTTACAGAAATCACTGATTTTTAGATTTCGTGCTTGAAATCTTTTTTTTTTTTTTCATCTGCAAGACACCTATTTTTCTGGGGAAGTTAAGAACTATTTCTAAAAAAAGGAACCTCTACAATGACTTCATTTCCACTCAGTCTCAGAAGTCTAGAAAATAACTATAAGTCAAAATGGAGCATTCACCCTTCTTCATCTTCTTTATTTCCTTCTTGTGAGAGGTCAGGATTTACTTCCTCAAGAGAATCTACGTAGACCAGAGAAAAGTTAGTCATAGCCATGTTACTGTTGACATGAGACTATAGACACACCATTATCAACTCAGAATTAAAGTGCAGTCTTCTAACGGGGGCTACATATTTTCACTTGGCCTGCTCCCTTTCTGTGGTCGCCCATCCTTCACACGGCCACTGGAGTGATCTCATACAATTCTTTAACTGTACTCCATTGTCTACAGCATAGGGAACCACACTCCTTAAATGCATTCAGAAGTCTCCTCAGTCTGCCTTTATATTCTCATCTCCTATTACAGCCTTCATCCTTTTCCATCTACTCACCCTCAAAGCTGCAGCTCAAAGCCACTCACCTCCATGAGGCCTTATGTTTAGTTGTTTACATGTCTGTTTCCTCCATGAGAATGGAAGTTTCATGAAGGCTACTTCCTATGTGATCAATTTTTTTTTTTTGAGACAGAGTTGCTGGGGCTGGAGTGCAGTGATGTCAGCCTAGCTCACAGCAACCTCAAACTCCTGGGCTCAAGCGATCCTCCTGCCTCAGCCTCCTGAGTAGCTGGGATTACAGGCATGCACCACCATGCCCAGCTAATTTTTTCTATTTTAGTTGCTCAGCTAATTTCTTTCTTTTTTTTTTTTTTTTTTTTTTTTTTGGAGATGTGGTCTCACTCTTGCTGACGCTGGTCTTGAACTCCTGACCTCAAGTGTTCCTCCCACCTTGGCCTCCCTGAGTGCTAGAATTACAGGTGTGAACCACCACACCCAGCCTATGTGATAGATTTTTAAATATATCACTATTCTATCTTTTCCCTGTACCTATTATTGATTCACTGATTTATTGAACAAGTATTTTCTGATAGCATACTCTATGCCAGGAAGAGTGTGACTGAATAATTCTCCTGCTGTAGTAATAATAATAATGACAATAATTAAAAAGAGAATGATGGTTAATGTTTACTGAGCACTTACTATGTATCGCTTGCTGTGAGAAGTGTTATGTTTTTAAAAAATTTTTAATTTTGAAATAATTATAGACTCACAGGAAATTGAAACGATTGTACACAGAGTCCTACTTGCCCTTCACACAGCTTCTCCTAATGGTGACATCTCACATAACTGTGGTACGCTGTGAAAACCATAAAATTGACATTGGAACAGTACTTTTAACTAGACTACAGACTTATTCAATTTTTGCCATTTTTTGCATGTGTTAATTTGTGTGCTTGTAGTTCTATGCAACTGTAAGCCATGTATAGACTCCTGAAACCACCACCACAATCAGAATGAAAAACTGTTCTATCATTGCAACAGAACTCCCCTGTGCTATCTTTGTATTTGTGAGCAACACACACACACACACACACACACACACACACACCCGTCTCTATCTTCTAACAACCAGTAATCACTTTCCATCTCTGCAGTTGTCATTTTAAGAATGTGACATAAATGGAATCATATAAAGATTTTTTCCACATTTTACATTTAAACTTATAATCTATTTTGAATTAATTTTTCTGTAAGATGTGAGGTTTAGGTCAAGGTTCTTTTTTTGCTTTTGCCTATGAATGTTTAATTTCTCTGGGCCATTTATTGAAAAACTATTCTTGGCCAGGCTTGGTGGCTCACATCTATAATCCTAGCACTCTGGGAGGCTGAGGTGGGAGGATCACTTGAGCTCAGGAGTTGAAGACCAGCCTGAGCAACAGCAAGACCCCGTCTCTACTAAAAATAGAAAAAATTAGTGTGGCATTGCACGCCTATAGTCCTAGCTATTGTACTTGGGAGACTGAGGCAGAAGGATCACTTAAGCCCAGGAGTTTCAGGTTGCTGAGAGCTAGGATGATGCCACTGTACTCTAGCCCAGGCGACAGAGCGAGACTCTGTCTCAACAAAACACAAAAAAACTATTTATTCTGTTGTATATCACACAGATGGTCAGATTATTTCAATTTGCCCGTGTTTCTAAGAGATAGAGCAAGTCTTCTTTTGGCATAGTGGTTACCAAACAATTTCATACATTATAAGTGTTCTTTAAACCTCATAGTAACCCTAAGAGGAAGACACTAGTAGCATTCCCATTTTACAGATGAGGAAACTGAGGCACGGATAAATTAAATATTATAACTTCTGCAAAGTCTCATAGCTAGCAAGTGGCAGAGTTGGGATTTGAACCAAAGCTGTCTAATTCTAGAACACACATACTGTTTCTCTTTGAATATAATTATTTCATTCAAGAAATTTTTATTGAGTGCCTATTATGTGCTAAGGACTGTTCTAGGTGCTATGTGTCCTAGATGTTCTCCGGCAGCCATGAGTGAAATAAAATAAAGCAGTGAATAAGACAAAATCCCTGCTCTCATGGAGCTTATATTGTAAAACAGGGAGAACTTAGGGTACAAATGCAATAATTATTCTTTCGTTGAAGTATTATTTTATCATTGGGTTTATATTGGGAACATAGCCACTCTTAGATATAGGGGCTGGGATTATATCCAAAAGATATGCCTGTTCACTGGGTATAAATATTCACCATAGTTCTACTAATCTTCTGGGGACTGGAAAATCTCTCCTTTGGGAGAACTGATTGGAAGACCCAGTGAGATAGTGAGCTAGGCCACCAAGGGAACAGATCCTTCTAAACATCAGCTCTTGCGTGGTGGGAAATAGGACCATACCTGCTCCCAGTATGTATTTAAGGTTCTGAGAACACAGGAACATGTGCAAAATGGGAATTTGTACAGTCTCTGACAGTGGGCTATAGATCATTCAAACCCAGCTCATAAACAAATTAGCTATAGAATGATCAGGAAGGAAATCAGATTGTTTTACATTATTTCCTAAAAAACTTTTTATTGAAATGTACTATACATATAGAAAAGTGCACAAATCATATGAGTATTGCTCATTAATGTTTCCCCATGTAATCAGCACCTAAATCAAAGAAACAGAACTTTACTGACCCCCCAGGAGTCCCTGTACCCCTCTTCAGTGACTAGCGCCAATGACAATCATTGTTTTGACTTCAAACACCATAGATTAGTTTTGACTGTATTAGAAGTTTAGATAAACATTAATAGAATCATACAGCATATCTTCTTTTGTGTCTAGTTTCCTTCACTCGACATTACGTTGGTGAGATTCACCCATTTGTTGCATGTAGTTGTAGTTTGTTCATTCTTGTGCTATGTAGTATTCCACCGTGTGAAGATACTCTATCCATTCTATTGCACATGGACATTTAGGTTGTTTCCATATTTGACTATTACAAATAATTCTGCTATTAATATTATAAAATATGGTTTTAGTGAAAAAATGTACACAAAAAATACACATTGAGTATACTACTAAGAACAAAATTGCTTGGTCATACGTTGTATATGTGATTATGGTCAGTTTTAGTAGATACTGTCAAACAATTTTCCAAAATCATACCATTGTTTCATTCTGCTTTCAAAAATGTTATTTTGTTCTCCCTTACATGTACAAAAGATTTTGTTGAGGGCTCCAACCCATTTCATCTACAAGCAAAAGTTTTAAAATCTATGTTTGGACCAGAGGGTTAGAGAGAGAACAGCAAAGACACAGGAACCCTGAAGGAGGCAGAAACTGGGGCAGACTCAGGACTGTTTGGCCAGCCAGTTCTTCCTATCTGGATATTCTCTTTCAAGAGCTGAGCTTTGGGGGTTCTAATTTTGTTTTAATAAAACACAATGTTGAATTGAAATGTTTTCCAGTGAATATGAATTAAAATGCCTTATTATTTCTCTAGGTTAAACAATTAAACTGTAAGATTAAGTGGAAATGGCCTTTGTATATTTTTCAACATTGTAGCTTCAGACATAATAGATGTTCAATAAATGTTGGGCAAATGAATGAATAAATAAATAAATGAGTTTCCTAAAACTTGGCAACTATGTTTCATGGCCTGATGTAGCATGGTTCGTTCATTATGCAGATATTAATCCTGTGTCTCAAATTGAATGATCCAGGCCCTTTGCCTGAGTCTACCCCAAATGTCATGAGACTATATCTGAGCTCTCTTGGGATTATGCATGTAGGATCAGTCAGCTGGACAACTCCACTCCCTCGGATGATCAGCCTGGCACTGCCCTCATAGAGATCATGGTCAAAAAGCAGAGGCATGAGGGATAAAAACTTACCTATCGTGTATGATGAACATGTCCAGTTGATGGGAACACTGAAAGCCCTGACTCCAGCATTATACAGTGTATCCGTGCAGCAAAAACATTCGTACCCCCTTAATATTTCAAAATTTTTTTAAAAAGCAGAGAGACACAAAGAGAACATACAGAAGAGTATGTATACAGTCAGAATGATGCTGCTGTCACTGGCTGTTCACAAGTGTGAACAAGGGGCTCATTTACATAGACCATCACATTTAATCCTCTCAAAAGTCCTGTGGGGCATGTTATTAGATCTTCATTCTACAAATAAGGCAGTTCGGAAAAGTAAAGTGAGTTGTCCAAGGCCACAACCAGTAATTATTAAAACGCTGATTTAAATTTAGGTCTGTCTAAACTGAGAGTCTGAGATTTTAATAATTGTGTGTGCATAGACAAATTAAAAATTAAATTCTCCTTGGCTCTAAAGGACATGTAGTGTTTTTGCACCTGATTTCAATTAAGTTAAATACATTTGGTGCCTGCTAGGTACTGAAGACATTTGTGTAAGTTAAGCTAATATTGAAATTAATTTGCTTTCGCCAAACACTCCTTCAACTTCCATGGCTAGGAGGCAGCTGAACCTTGGATGAAAACTTCTTTTCTGATGACCATAGAAGAGATAAACAGGTGCCCAAAAGTGAGAAGGTCTTAGGGGGAAGGAGGGCTTTCCAAAAGTGGGGATGAGGGACAGAGGAAAATTAACTAGCAGGGAAAAGACAGAAAAGATACCTCAAGAGGGAAGCCTGAAAATTCTTCCCATCAGAGCTTTCTGTGATTTGTTTTAATGACAGCTATCCTGTTCTTGAAGGCCAAAGAAAGCAGAATAAACTTGAGGATGGTTGGCAGGTCCCCGCATTGCTGAGCTGTAGAGTACATAAACACCCTGGGTTACCCATGACGTGGCTGGCCACCTCGGGCACAATCCTGCTGTCTGGGTCTGGATGATGCCAGCTCCTTGGCAACACTACGGGCTGTTATGACCCTGTGCTGCGAGAGGGGAGGGGCCGAGCACCGGGCGACGTGGCAACACTGTAGTAAAAGGCAAAGCGATGCCAAGAGACGGCCGTCCCACAGTCCTGTGGCAGGCAGGGGGACGGCAGGAATCCTGGGGAAGAGGACAGGGGTTGAGGGGAGAGGATCACTGTTACACGACTCTAGCCAGGAAGAAAATGCTCGAAAATTCTGCTTCCCGGCCTACTTCCCAGCATAGCTAATGCCTGGAACTGACGAGCTGCCCGGACAGTTCATTTCTTTATCACATGCAGCTCAGGCCCCGGCACTGGGTTTTCTTTTGCCCCTGAGTTTCAGATGACCCTCTGCGGCCCCCTGCTCAGTATTGAGACTGAAATAGCTGCCTGCTTTGCATGCCATTTCAGTTCTTGTTTCTTTAAAAGGGACCTATCGGGAAAGCAGTATGAAATGTCAGGTTGTGGTCTGGTATTTCCCCTCTCCCCACCCACCCCCCAACCTTATAACTTGACTTGTGCGGGATTCACCCATGCCCAGAGTTCCTGCATACAAAGAGGCTTGTCTAATTCAAAAATAACTGGATGATGTGATGACATGTGGCCCTGTGAGATCACACGTTTTCACTTTACATCACCTTCCACGTTCTGGCTGGAATTCAGACTAGCCATCCTATCCTCCCTTAGTACACGCCTAGTGAAGACAGGGCGTTATCAAGGAATCGTCAGTTTCTTCCTACAAAGTAATCGAAGAGGCCTTTACAGATTTTTATAATTGTCTGTTCAGGAGACTCAGACTGCCGAACGTTGGCTAGTCTTTGTTAAAATCTAACCCATACCTGTCTTAAGACCTTTTACATTTAGTCTTTCTTTTCCTGTCTTGGACATAAGTAGAAAATGGCTCCTCACCAATCTTTGCAGTGGCCTCCTCCTTCTCTTGAGGTCTTTTCCAATACAAGACCACTTAGATCTTTATCAAAGTCCTGAGGAGCTTAAGTTCAAGGTTACATGTAAGACATGGCAAACTTAGAAATTTTTCAGTATGAACATTCTCAAGACCTTAGTGCTTTGCCTGCTAAGGGCTACATTTGTCAGCTTTTCTGGCTATTGGAGCTGGCCAGAGAAGGCTAATATCCTTTTCAGAAATGGATAGTTTTACTGTTCCCCTATTTATTTATCCCTCTACTTTCTAAAGAAAAGCCCCTTCCCAGATGTCTACATCCCCCACCAACCCACCCCCACACACATATTTTTTAGAGACAGAGTTTCACTATGTTGCCCGGGCTGGATGTGAACTCTTGGGCTCAAGGAATCCTCACACCTCAGCCTCCCAAGCAGCTGGGACTACAGGTGTGCACCACTGTGCTCAGCTTTATATATATTTTTAATATCCTCTTTATCCAGAAAGCTCCTTTCCGTATGTATGTTCTGAGAGAATGGCTCACATGTGTTAAGCCTTGGGGAGTGGCAGGAAAGCCAGAATCCAGAGTGATTAGTCAGAATCGATCGAGGACCCAACTGAAAATAAATGAACTTGAACAGTTCACAAAAGAGGAAATATATTGGGCTAAAAGACACGTGGGAAAATGTCCAACATCACTCATAACAAAAGAAATGCAAATTTTAAAAACCAGGTGCCATTTTTATTCTTAAAACTTGCAGAAGTTTAAAAAGGGGGGAAGGAGGGCCAGGCGCGGTGGTTCACGCCTGTAATTCTAGCTCTCTGGGAGGCCGAGGCGGGCGGATTGTTTGAGCTCAGGAGTTCGAAACCAGCCTGAGCAAGAGCGAGACCCCGTCTCTACTAAAAATAGAAAGAAATTAATTGGATAACTAAAAATATATAGAAAAAACTAGCTGGGCATGGTGGCACATGCCTGCAGTCCCAGCTACTGGGGAGGCTGAGGCAGGAGGATCGCTTGAGCCCAGGAGTTTGAGGTTGCTGTGACATAATATGATGCCACGGCACTGAAGCCCGGGCCGCACAGTGAGACTCTGTCTCAAAAAAAAAAAAAAAGGG
>CAUYSK010104981.1:0-58861 GCA_963575035.1 Avahi laniger
CAAGTCGCCGCCATCTTTCCCCGGCACTGCAGCAGTAGCCAGTTGAATAGTCTGTCTACAGATAATCTTGATCCTTTCAATGTCGTCACCACACGGTAGCCTGAGAAGTTTTTGAAAATGTAAATCTATTTTTGTCATTCCCTGCTTAAAAACACTCTAAAACTTTCCTTTTATATTTGGAACAAAAACGCCTGACTCTGGCCTACATAGCCGAGTAGGTTCAGTCTCCCTCTCTACCATCACATCCTACCATTCTCTCCTTCTGTTCCTGAACTTCAAGCACATTGGCCTTCCGGCTTTTCTGCAGTCGTGCCAAGCTTTTCCCTCACAGATCTTCAATGAACAGTGTGATCACTATTCGGCAAATACTCGTTCTCTGCGTTCTCCAAGAGTGGATGAAATACACCTACTCACTCTTTGACCTTGACTTTGGCTATGGAGCTTATTTGAACCAGTGGGAAAGCAAAGACATGATGTGTTCTTAAGGCAGGGGGCTTGCACTCCTGCTCTTCGGCCATTGCCACAAAAACAACTTTCCCCAGTTGGTCCCAAAATGAGGAAGGACATAGGGAGCAAAGCTCTCCCAGCTGACGTGAAAATCTGTAGTGTGAAGCGGAGATTCCTGAGCTTAAAGCAGGGTCACCCTTCCAAACTCAAAGACATACAAAAATGAAATTAAATGATTTGTTTCAAGTAACTGAGTTTTGTGATAGTTTGTTATACGGCATTTTGTGGCAATAGCTGGCTGATATGACCATTAATTTTAAAACTCATCTCATCGCCGCCCCATTCATTCTTTATGGTCTTTATTTCTCCATTTATTTTTGACTTCTGTAAGTAAAAGCAGGAATCTTTTTGTCTTCTTTTCCCAAGTTATCAGAACATAAATAATTCTTTTACATTGTAGACATTCAGTAAATATTGATAATGAGATGAATTAATGAACTAATGAAATCCTAAGCACCCGTCTCTGATGGTTATAGGATAGCTACGTATCTTTCACCTTTCACAAGGGCATTTTTATTCTCCAGTCTGTGAACAATGAAACCTAGGAAGCAAATCTTTTCTTTTTCTGAGATGTTCCTAGCCAAATTAGGCAGTATGAAAGAATTATTCCCTTTAAAGTGTCTTGAATATTGTTTTTAATTGCAGTTGACATTTTGTACGTGGCCATTGAGGAACCGTGGATTAAAGCCACATGTTTGTGCCTCCAACGATTTGTGCAGAAAGAATAGATACTGGAAAGTTGTGAGAAGCAGAGAACTAGAGTAAACAATACAGCATTCTGAGTCTGCTGTATTCTGAGTCAGCATTCTGAGTCTACAGAAACAGCCACTGTAACCAATACCACAGACCTTAAAGCAATCTAAAGATGAAACCTGAAATTCAATTATTTAAAACTTATTCTATGACAGGCGCTAAGCCAAGTTTATTTGATTTCATGTATTATAGCATACTATGAAGCAGAATTCACAGGATATTATTACCATTGTGTAGATTAAAAAATTAAAATGAAATGTGAAGAGTTTAAGCAAGAATAAGGGAACTTCTTGAGTACAGCATGGGAGGATTGAATAATGTTTTCATTTCCAAAGCAGCAGCTAATCTTTCTAACATTAATACCAGATCCAAGCAACAAGTCGAAGAAAATCTTGTTTTAACATGCTGTAGAAAACATTATGCCAATCAAAACAGGCTAATACTTTTAACTTAAGGTACATTTAGCAAAAAAAAAAAAAATAATAATAATAGATATAATTTTGATTCTAATTCATCAGTTTAACTATGTTTTTCTCTCTTTTCAGGCTTAAGTGCGTTACACATCTTAAATATACAGACTTTTGATCTCATAGTCCTTCTTATTACAAGAACTATGTGAAAATTAAATGGGTTCTGCATATACTGAATTGTTTTAAGTGAGTAGACAATTAGAAAGTACAGCTGGAATAATCAGGGAGAAAGTGAGGGGAGTTGAAGCCAGTTACCTGGGAAGGAGAACATTTCCCACTTTGTACTCTAGATGGAGACACTAGTATGCATAGAATGGAAACATCAGCCATGAACTTTCGCAGTGCTAGGCCATGTTTTAATGCCATCAAAATTCGTTGACCCCCAAAATGTTAGAACTAAAAAGAGCTGTATAAAATCAGTCTTGTATTTTCATTTCACAAAGAAAGAAACACCATCTCAGATACTGTAAGTGGATTACAAATTTTCTTTTCCTTCCCACTATTAATTACATATGTCCTAACTGCTCAGAGTCTGGCCTCACTTCTTTTCCCAGGGGAAGATTATTCTCCAACATCAGATAAGCTATTTCGAGAAATTCATTTATTCTCTATGAGTTTCTCTATAATTAATACAGCATCCACACAACAAGTTGGAACACATCCAAAAGGTCACTATAAAACAGGCTTTCTTTTTGGACAAGTTTCTCTTTTTTTGCCTTTTTTCTGTGCAATGTCTTGATTTTGGCATGATCATTTCTGTTACTACTTTCCAGTAAACACAAATCTGTTAGCTCCTAGATCATGGAATCTGTACTCATATAATCTTTTGTTTTGCTATGTAATATCATCACCTTTTTTCTATGTCCTCACTGGCCCTGAAGTTGGATGAACATGGTCATAAGTCAGGGGACCATACTTAAATGCCTACAAGGACCAGGCAGGTAACACGTCCCATTGAAGTCCTATTTAAGCGGGCCATCTGCTTTCTACTGAGCTTCAGATGATTTTTTTGTACCTGAAAACATAAACCCTGGATGGCAAAACTTCTGGATTTTTTTAGGATTTTTCAGAAATTAATACTTGTATGGAAATCTTACAATCTTTAAAGGCAAATATTTAGTTCAAAAATGTTTTTCACAATGCAGACAAATTGAAATGTATATACAATGAGTTCATTCAGCTTCAAGATCCACCATTTTACTAGAGTTTGGTTTGAATCCTATTTCTGTAACTGTCTACTTTTGTGGCTTTAGATTTTAATTTTCTGGGCCTCAAATCAGGGTGATTGGAATATCCATCACTTCAAGCATTTATCATCTCTCTATGTTAGGAACATTCCAATTCCACCCTTTTAGTTATTGTAAAGTATATCCTAACTTATTATTGATTATAGTTACTTTGTTGTAATCTCAAATGTCATTTCTTCTATGTAACTATCTAATTATTAACATAGTTTTGCATGCATTAACCATCCCCACTTTATCCACAGCTTCTGGTAACCACCATTCTACTCTCTGTCTCTATGAGATCAGTTGTTTTAATATTTAGTTCCCATATCTGAGTGAGAATCTGCAAGATTTGTGTTTCAAACCTTTTCCCTTTTTAATACAAACATTTTAATTCATAAATTCCCATTAGATTCTGTTTTTTGCTGTTGTCCACTAATGTTGCTAAGTTGTATTTTAAGTGCTATTCATTTAAAATATCTTCTACATTAAACTCATATCAAGGATCTTCTCTGACCATAGTGGTATAAAACTAGAAATAAAGAATAGGAAGAATTTTGAAAAATTCACAAATATGTGAAAATTAAACAACATGCTCCTATACAACCAATGGATCAAAGAAGAAATTAAAAGGGAATTTAAAACATATCTTGAGGCAAACTAAAATGGAAACACAACATACCAAAACTTACGGGATACAGCAAAAGCAGTTCTAAGAGGAAAACTTACAACAATGCACACTTACATCCAAAAGGAAGAAAAATACCAAATAAACAACCTAAGGTTACACCTCAGGAGCTAGCAACAAACGAGCAAACTAAGCCCAAAATTAGTTAAAGGAAGAAAAAAAAATAAAGATCACAGGAATAAGTGAGATAGAAACTAGAAAAACAACAGAAAAGGTCAATGAAATGGAAAGTTGTTTTCTTATAAAGATAAACAAAATTGCCCAACCTTTAGTTGACTGAAAAAAAAGAGGACAAATAAATAAAATCAGAAATGAAGAAGACATTACAAATGATAGCACAGAAATGCAAAACATCTGAAGAGACTATTATGAGTAATTACATGCCAACAAATTGGATAACCGAGAAGCAGTGGGAAAATTTCTAGACATATCCAACCCATCAAGACTAAATCATGGAGAAATAGAAAGTCTGAACAGAACAATAATGAGATTGAATTAGTAATAAAAAGTCTCTTATCAAAGGAAAATCCAGGATCTCATGGCTTCATTGTTAAACTGTAAAATTCTAGCAAACACTTAGAGAAATAATACCAACCTTTCCCAAGCTATTCTAAAAAATCAAAGAGGAGGAAATACTTTCAAATTCAATTTATGAGCCCTGCATTACCCTGATACCAAAGCCAGATAATGACAGTACAAGAAAAGAAAATTACAGAGTACTATCCCTGATGAACATAAATGCAAAAATTCTCAACCAAATACTAGCAAACCAAATTCCACAGTACATTGAAAGAACCACTCATCATTATAAGTGGGATTTATCCCTGAGATGCAAAGATAGTTCCACATATGCAAATCAATAAATACAATACACTACATAAACAGAATGAAGGACAAAAATCATATAATCATCTCAACAGATGCAGAAAAGGCATTCTACAAAATTCAACATCTTTTCATAGTAAAAACTATCAACACATTAGGTATAGAAAAAATGTACCTCAACACAATAAAGACCGTATGTAACAAGCCCACAACTAACATTATACTCAATGATGAAAAGTTGTAAGTTTTTCCTCTAAGATCAGAAACAAAACAAGCATGTCCACACTTGCCACTTCTATTCAGCATAGTACTGGAAGTCCTAGCCAGAGCAATTAGGCAAGCAAAAGAACTAAAATACATCCCAGTTGGAAAGCAAGCATCAGATTTTATTCTGAAAATGTCAGTTCTTAGCGCGCTCTTGGCCAAAGAAGGACCAGACACACCAAAATTAGGCAAGCACAAAAATGAGGTTTATTGAGGAGAGAAAGATAAAATTATAGGGCAAGAGCAAGATCTAGGTTTACAGAGGATGGTATATATGCCACAGACGACAACCGGACCGATTGTCACAGCAAAGGGAGAGCAAAAGAAAGGGCACAAAAGAGGGTCTGGTTATGCTCTGCATCTTGTTTTATACTGTCTGGATTGGGACCTCCCTTGTGGTCCAGAGGTCACCATGGAACCACTTTGATTGGACAATTGGGAGTCACATGACCTGAGTCTTAATTATGCATGTAGGTTTTTCTAGGTCAATTTCTAGACTCTGTGGTACCTATGCTGCTTGGCCCATGGGCTAAAGAGTCCTCTGCATTCTTTTGACGCTGGCACACTACATTATGATTGGCAGATTCATAGGGTATTCCCTCTTCAACCAGGTACGGAAAATTAGGGCTGGGCAGGACCATGATGGGGGCAACAGCACCGATTTTCATCCCTAGGAGACCTGGAATCCCTCGCTGTCCATTACCAGGTATGTATAAAAAGGAAATTAAATCACTACGTCAAAGAGATATCTGCACTCCTATGTTTATTCACAACAGTCCTGATATGGAATCAACCTAAGTGTCTATCAATGGATGAGTATTCAGCCAATGAAAGGAAGGAAATTTTGTTATTTGAAACAACATGACTAAACTTCAAGGACATTATGTTAAGTGAAATAAATCAAGCACAGAAAAAAAATGCTATATGATCTCACTCATATGTGGAATGTGAACTTGGAGAAGAGTAGAATGGTGGTTATTAGGGCCTGCAGTGGTTCAGTGGAGAGGGGTTGGGAGTGGGAAGATGTTGGTCAAAAGATACAAAATTTCAGTTAGACAGGAGAAATAAATTCAAGAGATCTATCGTACAACATGGTGACTATGGTTAACAAATTATTACATTCTTGAAAAATGCTTAGAGAGTGGATGCAAAGTTTTCTCATCACAAAGATAACTATTTGAGGTAATGCATGTTTTAATTGGCTAGATTTAATCATACCACAACATACGTATACTCCAAACAATGTGTTGTGCAGTGTGTACACATATAGTTTTATCTATCAATTAAAAAAATAAAAAAGAATAGCAATTTATTTATTTATACCAAAATCTTTAACTACCACAGTGTCTGCTCTCATACCCTTATACCAAGACATTCTTTCATTTTACACAAGTCTATTATAATCAGGAATTGTTTTATGAAAGTAGTGTCAGCACAAAGACTGTTAAATGATAAGATTGGCCATTATTTTCTCACAGCATCTCTATAAGGTACAATTATATCCCTGCTTTACAAATAGAGACACAGAGGCACAGAGATTTTGAGTAACTTAGTAAGTGGTAGAGCTTGGCTTCAAACACATGTGTTCAGGCTCAGGAGTCCAAGTTCTCAACCACTCTGCTATAAGCATATGCAGAGTCCACACCATCTCAGTACCGGTTACATTGCTTCTAAGGATGGGCAATACTAGCATTCAGATTATTTGGACGCATCACTTCCTTCTCTCCACTTTCCTATACTTCAGTGGCTAGCCAAGGTCATTTTGACTAAGACATTATTTCTTTAGATATGATAATACAGTCAATCACGGTTCAGTGAAGTTTGATCAGGTGGCTTTGAATAATTGTCCTCAATTTATTATTGTTATTTTATAGAAAGTTTTCAACCTAGAACACAGTGGGTGGTCTGCATTCAGAAATGTTATATTTGGTTTTAGTATTTTTAAAAATGTAATTTATTGCCTTTCATTTAATATGGCAAATTGTCACTTTTAAAAAATCAGATTTTCATGGTTTCTTTTGAAAAAATCAGAAACTAGAAATAATGGACCCATGTTCCACATGAGGCAATCTATTAGGGCTATCTAGGTCACTATATTTATTAGTATAACCTGCTTAATACCGTCAGGCATTTTAGTGGGCAACCTTTGGTATGTAGTTTCACTTGAAAGAAAATGATTGCTGATGTCACTTTGTGAAAATACCTATGGATCTTCCTTGTTCTTTTAAATATTCATATCAAGTAGTCTATAATGGGGTGCACTATTTATTTAAACATTCTATTAAAGCATATTCAATACATATTCATAGCATATTCTTTATAAGAGGCAGCTTATTATAATTGCTAAAAGCATGGCTTTACATCACTGCTGTGCCACATAGTAGTTTTGTGACGTTGAGCAAGTTATTTCACTTCTCTGTTCCCCGTTTCTTTTATCCATAAAATGGATTTCAAAATGAGCCAGTCTCATAGGCTCTTATGAGCATTAAGGAAAGTGCCTGACATATAATAAGTGGTTGTTAGGTAATTTATTTTTTACTATTGCACACAATGATGTAAAAGTACACCTTTTTGGACATTTATAATACTGTACTCCTTTAGGTTCGATTTTTAGAAGTAGAACCATTAAGTCAAAGATATGTATGTGTTAAAGCTTTACAGATAGCATGTTGGCAAACTATTCTTTAAACAGAGAATTTTAATTAAATATTCCTCATTAGGGTGTGCTTGGTAGATTTGGGGGATTATTACTCTTTTAAAATTTGGCCAATATAATGTTTAAGAAGTGACTTACCTTTGTTGTTTTATTTTGCCTTTCTCTGATACCTAGTGAGTCTAATTGTAATGGTTATTTAACTCTGTGTAACAATTCACTCCAAAATTTAGCATCTTAAAACATTTATTAACTAAGGCAGTTTGTAAGAGTTAGGAATCTGGGAGCAGCTTTGTCGGTGGTTCTGTCCCAAGGTCTCATAAGATTTCAGGTAAGCTGTAGGCAAGGGCTGCAATCTCTGAAGGGACTGGAGTATCTTCTAGACTGACTCTTATGGCCGTTGGCAAGAGGCTTCATTCATTCCTCACCATGTGTGCCTCTCCATAGGCTCACAGTATGACTTCCCACAGAGCAAGACAGAAACCACCACCTTTTTAAACCTAATATTGAAAATGATACACCATCGCTTCTACCATTATTTGTTAAAAGCAAGTCACCAAGTCTAACTCACTTCTCTTCATTGGAAGTGTGTTACCGAGACCTGTCTACACTTAAGAAAAAGGGAATCAACCTTTATCTATTGAAAGGAGAAGGACTAAAGAATCTATGGACACATTTTTTAACATTTTAACACTGAACTTCTTTAATCCCCCTGTGAATTTTATGCTCACATCAGTGACCATTTTCTAAATTGTAGTTTTTAGGGTTCTGCTACACATTAAAATCAACCTTGTCATACTACTAAAATCTAAACCACTGTATTGGGGTAGCAATATAGTCACTTTAAAACATTTCTCCTATCAATTATTTAAGTAAATGCTTATATTATCTAATATCAATTTTCCCTCTCTTCTTCACTTTCCTCCTCCTTATCTACAAATACAAAGCAGCCCTGCTTACAGAAAGTACTAGGAAGGAAAAAGGAAAAATGTGAACAGTTTACTTGCAAGTAAGCATTTACTTAAATAACTCTTACTGCATGATCGAAATGCCTGAAAATAGTTTCTGGGGAGGGCTCTCTTCCTGGCTTATAGACAGCCACCTTCTGGCTGTGTCCTCACATGACCTTTTATCTGTTTATGAATGGTGAGAGAGAGAACCTGTCTCTTCCTCTTACAAGGACATGAGCTCTGTTGGATTAGCGCCTCACCCTTATGACCTCATTTCACCTAAAGGCCCCATCTCCAAATACAGTCACATTGAGATTAGAGCTTCAACATGTGAATTTGGGGGGTAACAAAATCCAGTCAACAACAATTGGTAGTAAATAGTGCTCTGATACATATGAGGCTAATATGTTCTCCCTATTACAGGCAAGAGAACTGGTACACTGCTAAATGCAGATTACATAAACAAATCTTTAATAAGTTTAAAAAGGAAAATAGTCCCAAATTTATTTAATAAAAGAAAAATATCAAGTGAAGAAAAATTTCAAAAGGCAATTTAAGTGATTATAATTCTAAACCATTATTGTTAACATTTATAAAATAACAATAATTCCTGCTTCTCAGTTATTGTGATTTTCCTTAACTGTCCTTAATAAATGTAATTGCTTCCACCTCTCCTCCTATCACCACTGTACTCTATAAATAGTTCAATTCAAGGAATAATATGTTATATTATAATTGTATTTCCCATTCAACTCAAGATTTTGAAAGCCAGACTGTGCTTTTCATCTTTGAATAGCAGGCTTTTAATTCAGTGCCTTGAATGCTCTAGGTGTCCATTAAACACCTATAGTATCAAAGAACAGATTAGCTTCAAGTCAATGTTTTTGTTAAACATGAACCAAACATAAATGGTAAGGAATAATGATTAGCAAATTCATTAATTAAAATTCTGTTTGCAAGTTTTTAACACTAATATTTGAACTATTTTTTAACCTTTACTAAAAATCATCAGCATTTGTCATTACATAATGTTTTCTTCAAATTCCCACAGATTCCCACTTCAAATTCCTACTCACACAATGCCTTACAAGGAAGAAAACCATGTACACTGTTTTTATTTTTGGTGTTAGTAATATTTGAAGCAAACCCCAGGGTTTTAAACTAACAAATGAATGTCCTTTGCAATATTTTTTAAATGCTCTGAATTGAAGAATATTCAAATTATTTCCCCCTGTACAGATAGTAGCTTCTGGTGTTCTGCTTTTGTTTCTCTTTTCTTTTCAACACCCTTGTACCAATTCTCTGCAGCAAACCTCTGTCATCTTGAACTACCTAAAGTAGTGCCTAATATCCTGACATGAATCATGTGGTATTAGCTTTTCTTTCCATATCCATTGCCCATTTGTTAAATAATAGTTCTGAATTTTAAAATTATTAGTCTTTGAGACATTAAAATGTGAAGAGTGAATTTCTAGTAATTAGAACACCACACATCTCTATAAGACATTGTTTTTTTCAAAAAAATTCCACTAGTACCTCATGAGTTCATGAAATTTATTTTATTTTTTTAAATTCATATTTTTATTTGACAAATCATAATTTCAAAATAACTAAGAGTAAATTTCAAATGTCTTACTATAGAAAATGATAGGTAAGTGAGGGGATGGATATTTTAATTAGTTTGATTCAATCATTCTACATTTTAAACATGTATAAAAACATAACATTTTACCCCCATGAATCAAATTTCTTGACATTGGATTAAAACTATTTTGTTTCTTCATAAAATATGACAGAGGTGAGAATTGAGCCCTAGGCATTTAAATGATTGCAAATAGGTCAAGCATAAAAAGTTATATAATTTTAAAAGAATACTGCATCAAGAGAGTTTTGCTCCAACCCACCACTGTGTGAAGATTAGAAATTAATTTATTCCCTCTGGAAACAGAATTCTTAACAGTAAATTGAGGATTTTCATGAATAAATTCTAAGGTCTGCTTTAGTCCTAGATTTTTATTTTGTTCTATTTTATATGAAAATTGAAAAATAAGCTATAACTGAGTTATTACTATAATCAACAGGTCTAGTTTTGATTCTACTCCATGTGAATAAATATCCTTGAGTAAGTGTATTTATCTCTAGGTCTCATGTCCCTCGTTTCTATAATGAGAGATTTGACATAGAGGGTATCTATGTTTCTTACCAACCGTAAAATCATCTTCGATTCTAGTTTGGCCCTAATTTTTTTTTCAGTAATTATACAATCATCATAGGACTCTCAACCTCAGTTTCCTTATTGATAAGATTGAGAAAATGTTTTCTTTTCTGCTGACTATACTGGGATTGTCAGAGTGGCAGTTGGCCCTCGGTTCTTGATTCCTGGTGTGCTCTTGGCCGAAGAATGACCAGACACATCAAAGTGTCAAGTCCAGGCTATTATCTTGGAAAAATCAAGCAGCAGGGCAAATACCACTGGAAGTAACCCCAGACAGGACAGTGGACAGAGAAAGACCAAATCACTCTCTGGCTAACTGACTGACCCACTCTCTCAGAATTCTCAAATTGTTTCCTTCTATTAGCCCAGTCTTGGGGGCGGAGGAGTGGGGATGGGGCTCTCAGGAGATGTGGGATGTTATCAAATGAACAGGTGCTCTTAAAATTCCGTGTGCAGATATGAGCTCCTTCTCTGAAAGCCCACCTGGGGGGTTGAACCACAATGCAGATTCAAGCTGATGACATAATAATTACCCTTAAATTACTCTAAATCACTTTCTAAATCCCAGATTGATAAAGCATTCCCTCCTTTCCCAGGTATAGCAGTTGCTTGGGATGGGATTAAGGGTGGACCATCACCAAACGGAGTGCCCACCCATATCCTTCTTCCCAAGTGGAGCTATTGTTCGAGACAGCTTCAAAGCAGGGCACGCTTGTCCCTGGAAGAGCCAGAGATCCTAACTATCTAACAGGATCAAATAAGATACCAAATATAGAAATGCCTTGTGTAAAGCATTACAACATAATATTACAATACTATTTACTATAGCAGGTGAATGTATATTTGGTGTATTTATATATTTATATATATATTTATATGCACATATTTTATTTCCTAAAGCGTTTGTGTTTAACAGCTTTCAAATGTTTCTTTGAAATTAAATAATTTCTGGTATCACCCAGCCTGGTATGGATTTGTCAGTTTATCTTGTTAGAGTTAATAACAGCCATAGCTACTAACTAAAGAAATTTGGCCTTTTATTTAGGACATAGGTATCTGGCCAACTCCCAACCAGTCAGCTATTCAGACTTTGAGTTTAAATTGTTAAAAGCTATTTTTATTAGAAACGCCTATAGAATCTTGATGACTAATTAGACACCTGACTGTATAACTCCTACAAAGCTTAGGAGTGTCATTCTAAACTTTTATGAAGAATCAAAAGAACATTGTCACCATAGAATCCTAGAGCTGAAATGGAATCTGTTTCTGACATTTACTAAACCATTCAAGGTAGTTATTTCTTCCATGTTTAAAACCTCTTAGGTTATTTTACAATCCATTACATCTACATCCATTATTTAAAAGTCTTTGTGAAAAAAGCCACAAAGCCACATCCATTCCAATTTTTAGACATGGTTTCTATTACCATGAGCAAATTTAAGACAGGAAAGGACTGAAGAAGATAGATATTCATTGCAGATAATAGTAATAATAATAATTATAAAAGTAGAAGTAGTAGTAGCAGCTCTGGAATTCAGTTTAACCATTTATTCTCCACTAACTTTTTGGGGAGTTCTCTACCTTCTGCTACAAATAGCTTTGTTTTACACGATGTCCTTTTGCCACATCCTGATTCTCCAAAGATTCTCACCCAAATTCTGGTCCCACCATTCTAGCCAGCTCTAATTATTTCTTAGTTCTTCTCTCTTGTTCCGTACAAAAGAGATTCTGTATCTTATTATTCTTCCCTTAATTGAGAATGAGGTTTTGAGTAAATCAGATAAACTGATTGATTGTAACAACCTCTCTAGTATGCTATTTCCTCACAGATTACCATGTAAGTGGGGACAAATTGGCTCACAGTCAAGTACCTGTGTAATCCAAGACTCAGAATTTCAGCTCTGCTGTTCTTTCTACATAAGCCCTGGGGAAAACTGGCTCTTACCAGCACAGACACCTATGATAATTATACCAGGAAGCCAATTTAATCATTAAAAGGTGAAAAGAAAATTTCTAGCAATAAGAATACATCTTTATAAGATAGTTTTTTAAAAAGAAAAAATCTTCTTCAACTTACATTTAAAAAGAAAATGAGGATGTATTATTATTATTTTCTTCATTGTCAGATCAGAAAACAGGCTCAAACAGGTTAAGTAATTTACCCAAGGTCTCTACTGGGAAGTGGCAAAGCTGTGACGTGGATCTCTGTCTGTGAAGCTCCAAAACTCAAACTCTCAACTTCAGTGCCTTATCTGCCATCCTTTTAGTGGTGCCGTATATGCTAAAGCTAAAAATCAGAGAAGCTTATCTAATAAAGAGCCTTGAATACCAGGCTACAGAGTTTGCACTTAATTCCGAAAAAGTATAAAAAGGATTAAATGGGAATGACAGTGGTATTTTTAAAGGATTAGTTTTTATTATGTTCTGGAAGAGGAAGACAGTTGAGACATTGATGTAAATGGTTAGGATATAGTACCAAGCCTTAGCTTTCCATTCTGCTCACGTACAAGGTCAGCCCAAATAATTTTGAAATTTAGTTGTCAGAAAGCGAGTCAAGACTTATTATAATGTGAAGACAGGCTGGGTATATATATGCCTTAAAAATGAACTAGACCAAAAATTGATACATTTATTTTCTTGATTATTCCTTCAAAAACAGGGTTTTCTATCAGAATACATGTTTTAACACTGTTTAGCTTTTGATATTTACTCAACCATAGATTAAATAATTCTCATTTAATTCATTTAATATTCATTCATTATCAAGCATAATGTACCATTTTCAATGTTGATTTTCCATATGTTAACATAAATATGTAAGGGAACACATATTTTCTATCTATTTTGGCAGAGCTTCATTTTCATAGATGAGTGAAAGAACATTCTATCTTCTACCATCAAAACCCTTTTTACACATTTCATGTTTTAAGAAAAATAGAAATTATATAGATAAGTAACCATCTTTCTTCTATGAAGACTTCCTATTGGTTCAGAAAAGAATTGATATATTCTTATAGTTTTTTAAGGTATAATTTTCAGGAAGCTAAAATTATGCATTTCATAGAAATATATGGTGGGCCAGTGTCAATGATTGACAACTCATTAATGAAGGATCCAGCAGAATTATAAAGCTGGTCCAAACGTGGATAGGAAAGATATATATGGATAGTGAATTGAAGACAGAATGCTGAGATAAAATTAAGTCTTTTAAAATTAGTTCATGCAGTAAATCCATAAACTTTGGGTTATCTTTTCTACTAGGCAAAAATCATTTGTATTGCTCCTGAACAAAAAATTTCACCCATTTTTTGAATAATTTAATATCTAATTTCAAAGTCTCAGCCTAATCAAAACATAATAAGTAATAAAAGAACGCATTCCTTCAGAGAATTGGATAATCTTTGAGAGGGACTATTAGAGGATACTCCATTATGTCTTTATAAGAACATGCAGTCATTCATTTGCCTTATATTCAAGTCTGAGATAATTTTCCTTAACGCCCTCTATCCCATAGTAAAAATAGTTAGTACTTAAGCTAATACTATGTGTCAGCACTTTGTATGCATTATTTCACTTAGTTCTCAAAATGAATATCAATGAGCATAAGGCTTTTTATAAAACTTATTTCTTTGGGAAAAATTCTTATAAGAAAAAACTTGGATGGGAGTTTGAATATTTTGAAGGTTATTGCTATACATAGTCAAATTTATTTCTAAATATGACATGCGACTTCATACCACTCAAAGGAGTACACTCAACTATCATATTGATACAGTTAAGCATCATCATTTTAAAAATCAGCCAATTTGGTAGATGCAAAATAAAATCCTGTTTCAATTTAACTATATAATATCTGGTTATTAGTGAAGGTGACTTTTAAAACATGGTTTCAGTTGCATGAGGTGGCACATGTCTGTTATCTTAATTACTGGGAGACTGAGGCAAAAGGATTGCTTGGGTTCAGGAGTTCCAGGCTATAGTGCACAATGTTTGCACATTTAAATAGCCACTGCATTCCTACTGGTAGTCAAAAAAGTGCAATATTGAGTAAAATAAAAAAAAATAATAAAAAAAATAAATAAATAGCCATTGCATTCCAACCTGGGCAACACAGCAAGACCCTGACTCCAAATAAATAAATAAAATTTAAAAAAATACGTGGTTTTGTTATTTTTTTAATTGTTTGCTTATTTTTCTATTTAGGAATCAGTGTCCATTTTTTTATTATTTCTTTCAGCTTTTAATATCTGAGAGACATTAACCCTTTGCTTTTTTCCCCCAGCTTTATTGAGGTATAATTGACAAAAATTGCATACATTTAATGTGTACAAACCCCTTTGTCTTCAATTCTTATACATCAAAGAGCTCGTCATGAAAAAGTATTAATAGGACATTTTATGTGAAGATTAATAACATCCTACATGAGATTCATTTATGATAACTTGAAACTCAACATAAAATTATGCTAGTAAAGACATAATGTTGTTTCCTCTTTTTCCATTGAAACTCTTTTATTAAAAAGTGCAATACACATACATACATAAAGTGTTAATAAGGGTGGAGAACCGAAACTACAGTAAACACAAGGACATTTGTAGATGAAAAATTCTTAGAAACTTGACTACAATAAATACATTAACAAGCAACAGTGCAGCTTTGGGGGTTTATATTTTGAACAACTTAGAATAACTAGGTAAACTTCTATAATAGTTTAAATCACTTTTTAGAGGTGCTAGTAAAATAAAATCAAGAACTGAAACAGAAGTAAACCCAACATTCTGTAATTTATATTGCTTCTAAAGTGCATATGGAAAATGTATATATACATATACCTTTAAGTTTATATATATAAAGGTGTTTATCTATATATTTATATAACAAAATATGTCATTCCTGCTTTTGGTATTTTAAAGGTTTTCTCTGGAACCATTGACTGTCAATCCATTTTAAGGTGGGTATGTATTTTAAAGTTATCTTATCTCCCAGGAATATAAAAAGGTAATTCAATGATAACATTGGCTACCATAATGTTTTTTATTTCATAATGATTTTGGGGGACACATAGATATCATATAAAATTATATAACATTATAAAGAAAAAGTAAAACATTTTAAATAATAATATACAAAACATACATGTACCTAAACACACAGAAATAGACATAAAATATAGAGAACTAGAGAACAATTATGATAGTAATGAAAAAATGATTAATCTGAGTGCTGTACAATACTGCATAAATGGTTGTGAATAAGGATCTTGGAAACCTTTGAGATCACTTTTAGCTAGTTGGCTGTTGTTGGGAGTTGGGGGAGGTGAGCTCCCAAAGAAAGTGCGAGCCATTCACCTTCTTTGCCAGGGCACAGAGCCTCGCCAGCCAGAAGTGTAACTCAGAATGAACCCACAGTCTGTTGGTTTTCTTTTCCCTGCTTCCCTCCCGCGTGGTCCACCGCTGCGGAAGGCCTTGATTAGAAGCGTGGAGGGGTGGGGGTGGGGAGTGGTTAGGGGGCGAAATCCTAGAAATAAGGTCCTGGGAAAACTCTCCGGGCGCTCGGCCCCGACAGCGCTTTCCCAGGGCCGCGCGGGTCCCAGGCACCGGGTGGAGGCCGCGCGGGGCGCCGGCAGCCGCCTCCCTCGCCCGGCTCTGCCCCGCACGCCGCCCGGTCCTGGGTTCCAGCTCTCATGGGATCTGGTGGAGGCCGCCCCCCACTGGACTTTCACTGCACACTTGGAGTTCCATGGAGTCCCCGAGGTGTGTCCTCTCTCACTTTACTACTTGAGGGCGGGAGCAAACAATCTGCTTTTCCTCTGAAACTCCCATGGCCCTGAAGGGCCAGTAAATGCCAAAGATGAGGCAGGGGTCCGCACAAACGCCGCCGGAGTCTCAAAAACCCCAGCTGGTTCCGAGGCCAAGGTTGTGATCAGTCAGTGCCGGAGCCCTTTCGTCCCTCGGGTCCTTCGGCTTTTGGAAAGTGAACTTGGGAGTGTGAGGAAGGGGCTGGAGGAAGCTCCTGTAACTATGAATTGAGGGATTTAAAATCCCGAGTGTTCTGGGAGTCCTCCTCGCTACAGTCTCCAGCTTCTTCGCCCCCCCTTAGCGTATTTGAAAGCGCCGCCACCCTGGGCAGGGGATTTGGGGTCTAAACTGTAGGCAAAGATTTCGTGGCCCTCACTCACGCTTGCCTAGATCAGATTTCTTTTCGCGGACTGGAGCTGGCCTGGAGGTGGTGGGTAGTTACTTTTAATCCTTTTATGTGTGTTCAGTACACCTTGTGAGGTTGGGTGTGGAAGACGCGTGAAGGGGGTTTCCAAACCTAGTGAAATTCCTGTTCCATGGGTATTACTCTGCCTGTGGGGTTGGCAGTTCTTAAAGTTTAGCTAGTCTGTAAATAACTGCAGAACACAATAGAGTCCCCCTCCCTTCCTCTCTCTTCTCTCTCTCTCTTTTTCTTTTCCTGCTTCCAAACGCCTTCTTTGAGGCTGAAGCTGGGCAGGTCTCCAAAGGTGCAGCAGCCACAACAATCCCGCAGTTAAAAGTTAAGCAGCAGTTGCACAACTTCCAGCAACTCTCTCAGCGGCTACTAATGAGCGCAAAGCCAGGAACATCTCAGGAGGTGAAGAGAAAGCTTCCAGCGCTCCTCCTGTCACCCTAGAAATCCAGATACCCCCACCCCCACCCCCACCCCCAGATCCCTTTAAGATACGCTCCTAATTATTCACTTGCCCGACAGACCATGGCTCCTTTTGGAAGAAACTTGCTAAAGACTCGGCATAAAAACAGGTAAAGTCAAGCGTGTGTGTGTGTCGTGTGTGTGTGTGTGTGTGTGTGTGTGTGTGTGTACACTTGGGATCCTTCGTGTGAAAATATGTGTTTTGTTACAGTTAGATTCTGATGAAAACTGCTTTTGGGGGCCAAAGCTCTAGGGAGTTAGGCTAATATGAATACCCAGAGAATAAAAATACTGTCCCAGTATTGATGATGGCAGTGGTCATCTCAAGGATCGCAGAAAATAATGAATATTTTTGATTCCCCCCGCTTTGACCAGTCCTGATTCCACAACTAGCAACACCCACAATTTCTCTTTTTATTGCCCTCAACCTTTGAGGGTAGTAGGATGACAAGTGTCATTTTCTTCAGACAAAATGAATGTTACAGAAAAGGGTTAAAATTTTGATGACAAGACGATATAACCAGAATTCATAGTCACTAATTAGAATGAGAAACAGGGCTACTAATACAATCCAGAAACAATGCTTTGGCTCCCCTGAGAGTGGGGCATTCCTGAAACTTGGAAAGTTCCCAAAGTGAAAATACCCTGTAGAGAAACTTTGTGTGAAGTGATTCTTTCGAAAATATTTGAGAACTATAGGTGGTTTAGGCATTAAAAGAGAATTCAAGCAGCTGTCCTCCCTAATCCTTATTACTATTTTACTTTTCTTTGGTTCAATATTTCAAGCCTGAAATGCCCAAAGTATAAATAAATGTACTTAAAACAGACATACAGATTTTTCTTGAGCCAGTATGTGTGTTTCAGTCCTTAAATATTTTATTTACACCTCAAATGTTACATTTTTTTATGCCAAAACATTTGGGGATAATTTTAGACATGGGCTTTTTAAAAAAATATATTTGTTTTGGCGCATAGGGTCTTTCCCACCGCTCTTCTCTCAATCATACCTGTTTGTACTTGTCATAATTTGCTTAGTGTAAGTTTAGAAGGATACAATTACATGGTAGGAAATGATATAATTATTTTAAAGTGGCTGCATGACAATATAGAGTGATACAACTTTAAAATAAATCTCCATTTTTTTTTGGTGCATAAATGTCTACTTCAAAAATTCTGTTATTAACTCCATCCAAATGTATTCACGATTAAGTTGACTAGATTTCCTTAAGAAGCTAAAACAGCTATAATAAATACTGTAAAACTTTTGAAACCAGTTTTATTTTCTAATAGCTTTATGATATATTGCAAATATGATATTTATGATAATTATAGGTAGTGAAACTATCTTTATGTTAAAATCAAGTAGTTTGAGTATTTTAATAATATGGTAGTGATGGTTATCAAAAATAGATTTGTGTTTTAATGGTGGCGATGTATTTAAAAATATTCCAGAAGAGTCTCCTCCCTACCCCCCCAAAATTCTGGTTTTTTAGATGATTTTATGTAGTACTATTTTTGTAGTACTATTTTGACATTTGTTTAAATGCTATCAAAATATATTTTTAAAGAAACTTTAGGAAAGTTTATGGTTTTATAAAACAAACTGTGTTTCTGGCATATTAACAGACGCCGCCCCTCCCCCAGTAGTTTTTTTGTTTGAGTTTTTTTTTTGTTGTTTTGATTTATTTTGTTTTATTTTAGCAATTCAAGAACTCTGTCATTGATATGCCAAATGACAGTGCAATAAAACTTTGCATGTAACCCTGTGAGTTTCCCTCAGGGAATTGAATTCTTCACTTTCCTTCCATCAATTTTGCCACTGCCCTGTGTCCTTTACCAATAAAACTACCTTTCATTCAAGGAGGTGAGTATACAAACATTTTTTAGTATAACATTTACTATGAAAAATTATGAAAAGGTGGAAAGAATAATAAAAATAGGGAGTTTAATAGTGTTTGAAGTTTCTCTGAGAAAATGAAATGGTGCTTCTTGAGGATGATGCTTTATTATGATTGCAAAAGGTTTGGCAAAGGCGGTAATAGTGAGAATAGCTGCTCTAATAACTGACCACTTCCCTTTGCAGATTTGTATTTTTCCAATTTTTAAGAAAATTTAAATCATATTATTGAAATAGAATTAATGTATTTTTTGTATTTATTATTGCTATATATGAGGTCTTTTGTTTTTTCGTCTTATCAGAGGTTAAACTACAGGTGAAAATTAGTTCACATGATTAAGTTTACTCATTTTGTTTAGCTGGTTCCCTAAATGATTTGAATAATCACACTCCAACATACAGGAACCAGATGTCTTCCCTTAAATGATGAGTGATTTATTCTTTTATAGAAAATGTGATTGATGATAAGATAGCTATCTGATAAGAGCCAATGCATTCCTCAAAAGAAAAAAAAAATATATATATATATAAATTCCTCACGGAATATGAGGGAAGAATTTGAGTGATATATTTGTATGCCTTATGATACATAGCTTAAACAACAACAAAACAACTACTTGAGCATAATTACATCTGTATTAACAGAAAAAAATATGGACTGCTAGAAGGAATATTGGGGATTTGAGATCATAACATTTTGAGAGTTTGCTGAATTTTTCTGCATATTTTTCTCTGTCTGTCCTTCCATTTTTGTTCACTCTTGGAGTGCTATTTAACAACCCAGGATTGAACCTCATGACATAGTCCTGAAATTGTTTTCATGGATATTTGAGAGTTTTAGAGAAAAAACAGTATGCAAATGAAAATATGAGGCATAAAAACTTTTAGACAAACCATAAAGTTTGGAGAGGGCAGGGCCATATCTTTCTAGATACCATTATTTTTTCATGCCTAGGACAGTGCCTAGCATGTGGTAGACCTGCAATACAGTTATTTATTCAATTTTGTAATCTAAAATTATAATTTGTACTCAAACTAGAAACATAGTAATTATTTTATTCTCTGTTCATCATGTGACATCAGCTGGTATTATGTAAAAGGTGAATATTTTATAAAGGATTGGTTGATATTTAATATAACTCAAAACCTAAGAAGGTAGACAATTATATAGATTTGGACACCAAGCTAATTTAGCCCTGCTGGATAATTTTTTCTGAATTTTAAGGTGCATTTAATTCAACAATTTAGAAAATAGTCTTCAGGAGATTTGAGAATAATACATGGTCACAAAATGATTATATTTGAGCATATAAACTTTTCAGGCTTTTTCATTGCAAACTTGCATGGAACCAATATAAAATTCTTCATGTTTCAATCAGAGTTAATCTTTCAAAATGTTCTAATTGTAATCATGTTTAATTAGAAGAGTTGTTTTCAGAGGATCTGTTGATCTTAGGAGAGGGATTAATAAGATTAATAAGATTAATAAGATTTTTGTTCAACATGAATAAAATTGTTGGAGATTCCAGATATTTTTTCAACAAAGTATTCACATTTCTGAATGTGTTTTCAGGAAGCAGTCACTGTTTCTCGCATAAAATCCAAAGATGTAAATAACAAAGCACCAACCCATTTGATATTCATATGGACATTCGATAATTGGATTTAGCTTATTAACCTATTAATATTTAGTTATTCATATAGGTTCCATTTGTGAATATGATTGTCTTTATGTTAGATTATACTTTCAAGGTAAGGATTGTTTTAAAAGTTAATTTGTCTAAATAACAATCAGGAACTTTTCTAAAAATTCTGAAAACGAATGTCACTAGAAAGCATTTTGGAATATTTGGTTGTGAGACATGATTTCTTGGTATTTTAATTAATAAAATTTGTGGGCATAGAATTGGTCGATACTTTTACCAAACCTTGCTAGAAGCAGAACATTGCCATAGTGAAATAGTGTCCTGTATATTTGATGAAATAGGAAATGAGAATTGTTCATGTAGGTGATTTGTAATATAAAAAAATGAATATAAAATATCTAATCCAGTTAAAAAAGTCTTTATAATTATTGTTATGTACCCTCTAGTCTTTTGGCTTTCCCTGGAGTCATTTCAAGACTTTCCCTTGGCTTTTACTAAACATGTGGATATATGTCTGTCTGTCACAGGCTATAGCAGACATCCTTATAATATTAATGTAAAATTAAAATGCTCCCCAAAATGTACTTGTAATGAATATATTAGAAGTATTACAGCTCTATTTTTCTATAACTGATACATAAAATTTGCTTTTGAGTCAATTATAACATATCTGGCCAATTTTTTAAAAACCAGGCATATTATATTGCTACCATAAGTAAATCATTCAATGATTGCTTCCCAGGAAGGAAGAATTAAGTGTTAGGGTTAGGGTAAAAGTTGCTGGCAAGAATGATGTCTTCTTTCTGTATTGGTATGTATGGTAACTTATGAATTCTGAAAAATGAGAAATTATCATGTACTATTTTATATACTTTTCCAATAAAGATTTCAAATGTTCTCACGATTGGATTGAGAAGTGCCAGATATTTGAGTGTGTAAATCTTCATAGTTCTCAGGAGCTCCTGAAAGAGATTTCCTCTGATGATACGTAGTAACTTAAGTAGTTATTACTTGGCAGCAGACAGCCCATTAGGAACAATGACTGGAATGCTTTATCCCTGGCAAAAATATCCTCAGAGCAGTGGCGGGGGTGAAATTGAACTCTAGGTTAAAAACTGAATTGTTCCTAAAAAAAAACCCTTAAGCCAACTTTAACATTAATGTATAAGGTGTGGTAACGTACCAATGCATGACATATGTCTAGGTCAGAAGTTCTTAAATGGATCTTTTGGCAAAAAGTTTTAAAAAGTTTTAAGCTGATTAACAATTTGATTTAGATAATGTCTTCATTGGTTGACCTGCATGACTTAAAAAGTTTTGATGTTATTTGATTGGTATGTAGTTCCAGGAGATCTGATGATAGCTATAAATCACAAATGTGTGGCTCCATTCTTTTGATTACAGTTCTGAAAATGAAAGAAAGTTGATGTAGGGGAGTGTGGTTTACCTCTTCCAGGTGTATCTGGATACCAGTTCTTGACAAGGAATTTCTTTGTCTCTAACATATTGGCTTTCTAAAATGAAACCTCATGATATCTGTAGCATGTATATGTCAAAGGAAAAACTTCAGCTTACTTCTATGTTCTAATGACTTACAGTTGCTTAAGGATTTTTTTAAGACATCCAAACATAACATTGGCCAAATACCATATTGCTTTCTTAAGAGTTAATTATTTACTATTATTTTACCAGGTTGTGATTCCATTCCTGTGGAGCCTGTTGTAATACTACACCTTAAAGAGAAAGTTTGAGTATTTGTTGGATGTAATTGAAAGCAATTACTAATATAAATGATGACCCAAGTACAAAGTATTTACTTTATGTGAATGGAACAGAACCCTAAGGGACCTCACCTGTCTTTTTCCTTTCCAGATAAACAAAAAGTATGTGCTCGATAAATATATGTTGATTTAATAAAGGAACTCAAAATACACCTAGTTCCCTTACAGTATCTGAATTCGGGTAGTAGATCAGTACCTTTTTGTCGAGTGGACGCATGGTTAGCCTAAAGAATGAATCCGTAAATGCAAGGTTGACTTCTCATCTTCTCTGTTCCTAGGCTCAGCTCCTCGCTTGCCAATGGTAAAGGGCCATATCTGATGAACAGATGCTATAAGAGACTTTACCAAGCTTCTCATAGAAAAAGAAATCAAGGAGCATGGTCACTCCTTCTCTAGGGATGCTCTTACCTCCTCCCCTCATGCCCCTTGAGCACAGCCATGTATGCATACGAGTAAAGCGATGGATGATTGTGGAGGGCTACTGCAGACCCCACTGCAGAATGGGGAGCACTTCCTCTCTTCTTTTGAGATAAGAAAAAAATATGGTTGGGAAATATTTGTTTTCTCACAAGGAAAAGTGTTAGAAATTGACAGAAAAATATTTTGGCTAAGAATTCCAGCTCACCATTCACATAGATCTTAGAATATATCCCAGCTATGCTGTTATGAGTTTTGTGCCCTGGGGAAAATATTTAATCTTTCTAATACAAAGACAATAATAATAATACGCAAGGACAAATCCAAATTTTACAATGTATATGTGTGTGTGGGGGGGAGGGTGTCCTTTAAGTAAAAAAACTTGCAAGTATGAATTTTAAAAATTTGCTAAGGTCATTTTGTGGCCTTGAAAGGTGACTATACAAATGAAGGAGCTCAGATGATTAAGCTATATTATAGCTAACACTCTTTATAACACTATGCAGCAGTCACTGTTCTAAGCGATTTACATAAATCAACTCGTTTAATGCTTAAAATAGTGCTGTGAAGAAAGTACTATTATTTGCACTATTTTACATGGAAAACATGTAAGACACAGAGCAGTGCAGCAATTAATAAGTGGCAGACACAGGATTCAAATCCATGCTCTAAGCCATTACCCTGTGTAGTCTATTTAGGACTTCATTTTCGTATCTTTAAAATAGAATTAATCCTACACCATCAAGTGTTTGGATTAAATCTGATTATACATAAAATATTAAGCACAGTCATAGGACATAATGAAAACTCAATAAATATTCACTCATTGTTCAGGTCTGTTAGATTCAAAATGCTATACAATTTATCTAAGTTTTTAATGTTTAAGCACGGTGTGATATTTTGGGCTTTGAAATCGCAACCTTGACACACTAGAATTTCTGTATCATCACTGATCTCTTTCCCTTCCAGTTATAAAGAGATAGATTATAAATTAATGAATGTACATAGAAATGAGTTCTGTAAATGTTGTATAAAACTACCTTTGGATCTTACTTGAATTCTGACAGCTTTTATGTTTTATTCTCATATCCCTTTTGAGTCAAATTGTGAGACCAGTAATGATTTTGCAATACACAGCATAGCATTGTATAGGGGCTATGTCCTTATGTGTCTTTATACAGTTTTGATAGAAAGGATATATAATTAAAATATTTTGTTCTTATCTTTATCTTATAAAATGAGAGCTTGAATTAGATCTTTAAAGTCTCTTTGAGGTCTGAATTTCTGTGATTTTAAAATATGCTCTACAGAGTACAATTTAATTTTATTGTACTGATTGTTTACTTTTTCAAGATAACTTTGAAATAGAATTAAAAGAAGGAATTATGTGCAGTTTTATTTTACCTAAAACATGATGTGTTGCCATATAACGTCCACTGAGAGAGGTGACATGTCGAAAGTCAAATGCATTTATTTCCATTTACAATAAAAAAATGTGATTAGTTTATAAATTATAATATCTAATAATTGTTGAGTGTTTACTATTTGCTAAGTACAATTCTAAGTTTAGCAACAAAGATATATGAATGTAATGAATGGCTATCTTTTTATTTCTTCAGGACTGGTAAACTGTATATTTGGTACTGTGCCAGACATGCAAAGACACAACCCCATTCCTAAGAGATTAAACTCCTAATTGAGAAAACAGAACTATAATTAAATAGTTCATGCAACAACTTTTTTTTTTTTTTTAAAAATCACTCTTCCATGGGGAACTATCTTTGACAGGACAGATAAAATCACGATCTTTGTAATACAATTAAGGAAACGAGAGTATAATCTTTTCAAGTTTTAGAAGCCTGTTCCACTAGAGTAGGTGCTCAATACATGTTGTTGATTGTCTGTAAATAGAAGTATATAAAGAGGAGTAAATGGAGACAAAGGAAAATAAAAGCAGCAGCATCATAATTAGGTAGCAGTTATTAAACTCCCACAGGTGACAGGCTTGGACAAGAGAATGGAATGCAATAAGATGTTCAAAATGATGTAGGAGGGGGCTGAATCACACAGAGCTAAGACTGACTCACATAGGATAATCAAAAGGGAAGAATCCAAGAAGCAGGCAGCAATATGGTCAGTTTGGCAAGAATCCATAATTTTGGATGGGTTGGTAGAAAACAGTATTTTACAACTGAGGTTACAATGAAAATGTTCCAAAAAATTTTAAGAATATGTTTATATAACAGTGTCAGAGTCAATTGTAGTTAACTGCTGTTCATTCTAATAATCATATTAAATTGGTCAGTTTATCAGATCGTGAAATTGAGTCATTTTAGCATCTTATGAGTCTTTTAAATTTTAATTGAATTAATGCAGACAGTGGTCCAACTTCAGCAGACTTTTATGCTTAGTAATTATGATATATATTTATCAAGGTTTTGTGTCTGGGGCCTATTAATATACTATGGTGTATGTTTGTTATTCTCAACCAATGAATGAGACATTTTGTAATTGCCTCAAATACCTGTAGTTGGTCTAATGCTTCTTTATTTACTCTGGCCTCTTTAAATCCCTCTGGAATTCTCTGCAGTTTTAGTTAACTGAAGGTACTTAGCATCCAATAGAGGAGCATTAGTTTTGGGAGACCACAGTCTTCCACAGTAATGTCTGGGGATACCTATTTTTAGCTCTGCATATAAGACCTCACACTTGCCTGGAAACTAGGAGAGATACCATTGAAAGTCCATGGATATTTTCATGCGGTAGACATATAATAACTACATTCTCATATGAACAAAAGTGTTGCATGTAATTAGAAAAAGTACTTAAGAAGCTATAGTAAACCTTTGAGATTTCAGCTTTATTAGTAGTGGAGGAAAGTAGGCACATCATAGAGATATACCACAAAGTATTCACCTTCGTTTCTTCACTGTCTATTCTTCTACTTTAGCAGTGAAAGTCCAGGAATTTCTTCCTAGAACGGTTAATAATAGTCATGAGAGAGACTAAGCTACTTTTTAAAAAATGTTGATCATTTTTAGTGGTTCTGCTTCAGCATATTAGGGGAATATGCTGTAATCACAATTTAGAGGATTAAGTAAAACGGTGGCTTGTGAAAATAATGCTTTACATAGTATACACATACTATAGTGTTGCTTTTAGTCTATTTCAGCATATAAGAAGAAAACACTCATGAGCTATCACATTCTGTCAGATTTACTGTTTACATATATGTACACAAACGTTTATATGCACACACGTATATAAACATGTATACATGCACATGCGCACACACATATATAAATAATTTTACCTTTTTTGCACTTAAGATGATGGCTGATGATTTTTAAAAATCTAGAAATATTAAACTCTTTGAGATACATTATAAAAGATTAATGATAAATCAGATATGGATCATGTTTTTAAGGAACTTCCTAATTAACAGACAGACATATATAAACAAAATATAAGGCAGGTATTTTAAATGTCATAATAAAATATATGTATTCAATAACAAATATTTATTTACATTGTAGTATGTGCCAAATGTTATTCTAGATGTTAGGGATAAACTAATGAGAAAGAAAGTCAAGGTTTCTACTCTCATTGAGTGTATAATGCAGAGGTAGACAGACAATACACAAACAATAAAGAAATACAAAATTTCACATAGTGATTACTATTAGAAGGAAAGAAACCAGAATGCTATTAGGGAGAGTGTAAAGTGGTCTGGGAAAAAGAGACTTTTGAGTTAAAACTGGAATGAACAAAAAAAGTCAGCATGTAAGACTCTGGAAGAAGATTCTTTTAGCCAGAATGAACAGAAAGCATGAAGTCAGTGAGATGGCATAAGGCTTGGACTATTGGAAGAAAAGAAGGAAGACTGTAGGGGATAGATAGGGGACCTAGATGGGGTGTGATCATTTAGGTATTTGTGGATGTTAAGACATGTCGATTGTACTTTAAAAGCAAGGGAAATCCTTCAAAGGGCATTAAGTAGGGGAATTATATGATCTTATTTATATTTTTTTATTTTAAAATTTTAATAGATTTAGGGGGTACAAGTTGAATTCCATTTATTTATGTTTATTTAAAAGGTCAACCTGGCTGCTATATGGACAGATAATCATAGTAGGACAAAAAGCAAAAGATCATGACCAGTGTGGTGACAGTAGAGAAAGAAAATAGTGATAGAATGGATACACTTTGGATATACAACTTATGATGTATGTACTGGGTGAGAGAAAGGAAAAAATGAAAGATAATTCTGAAGTTTTTGACTTGAACAACTGTGAATCGTGGTGGCAACAACAGAAAGAGAGATTTGGGGAAGAATGCATGGGAAATTAATGATTCTGCTTCAGCCTTGTTATGTTTCAGATGCCTGTTAGATATCCAGATAGAGGTGTCCAGTAAGGTATTGGTGGCTGAAGCTCAAGAGTAGGGATGTAGATGGAGTGGTATGTTAAGGTGATAAGGAAAGAATAGTACCTCTCTGCAGGTTTCACAAAACAGCAGTTGAGCTGGACTCTAAATGAGAAGCAGGACTTGCGTATGAAAGGTTTTAGGGAAGAGAACGTTGCAGGTAAAGCAGAAACAGGAGGAAAGGACACAGTGTTTGGCATGGTAATATCAGTGAGCTTGGGAAACGCCAAACAGATTATTTTACTTTTTAAATTTAACTTAATTTTGTTTTATTTTGCAGTAGGAACCTTTAAAGGGCTGTGAGCAAGAAAATGACATGATTATTACACACCATAAAGATGAATATGGAATAAATATATAAAAAATATTGGAGGGAGTGGAGAAAGAATATTAGTGGGCCAGTTAGGGGAGAGTTAAAGAGATCTCTTACATGAAAACAGAAGAAGGATAGGAGTCTCTGTGGAGGCAGAATTTATGGGAATACAAAATTCAATGCATGGGGGCCGTATCAGGATAGAAAACAGAATCAATGATAACTACAATTTTGTTTCTGAGTAACTGGAAATATGTGTGTCATCATTGAGAATGGGAAAAAAATGGCAAGGATGATTTTGGGGAGGGAAAATCACCAGGGTGAAGAGTGAAAAATTCAGGATGTCATTTGAATGTTTCCAAAGATTCCACCTCCAAACACCTGGTGTTTGGACACATTGCATCTGATACAGGACTGTTAAAGCAGCCTCTCATCCAGCCTACTCTCGTCCCTGTTGACATCCATATGGGGCTGATTAATATGGAGACACTGCACCTGCAGTGGGGCTTTAAAGGCAAAACAGGCTGGTTTCCCAGTCAGGGCCTTCCAGCTGACTAATCCTACGTTAACCCTACTCAAGCCACATGAATCAGCCAGTCTTTTAATGATCCTTTAATCATTGCCTTTGGTTGAAATTACTTCCAAACATGGCTATTATTTCCCCTGTATTGTAAGTTTCTTCTGTATAAAGATGATGTTATTTTACCTTTTAATTTCCTAGAGAAGTGTACACATAATACTTGTATAAATACTGAAGTTCAAGAAACATTTTATGATTTAAAGAAAGTGTAGATTTTTAGTGTGTTACATTATCTAGATCACGAGTTGTCAAACTTTTTGTTTAAAGGCCACATAATAAATATTTTACATTTTCCCAACCATAATGTCACTGTCTCAACTACTCACTCTGTCGTTGTAGTATGAAAACAGCCACAGACAATGTATAATGAAATGAGCATGGTTGTGTTTCAATAAAACTTTATTCATAAAAACAGGCGGTGACACAATAACCACCAGGCCCCTGGTTTTCAGACCCCTGATCTAGATTACTGATGAGAAATTTCCTTCATTTACCTCTCTACAACCTCTTCTCACTCTCCCACCAAAAAAAGCATTTAACACTCTATGTTAGGCATTTACGCTTAAAAGATGAAAGACTTAGTCCAAAATTGGACAAACTAGCAAAAAAAGCAAACATTATGCAAGGTAGAAAGTATTAATACTGAGTGTCCTCTAGATTCTGTAAAAGCATCATGAATAAGCACGGGTTTGCATCTGGGGTCCTGGGATCGGGGTTATTCTGGAAGGTCAGGGAATTTTCCTAGATGAAGTAACATTTGAAGCAAAGAAAGAGTTAAATAGAAAAGGGAAAAAAAGTGCTTCAGGACAAGGAAACAGGTTATGGAAAAGCCCAGAGTCAAACTAAAAGCATGGCAGATAGAGTTCAATCAGTCTAGCAATTAATAGGGTGATGCATATGACAGCAGGTTGTTCTCAGATCTGTCAGAGATCAGCATCAGCAAGAAGTTAAGAATGGCTAACTCAACACATATATCAATGAATGCTGGCCATGAGTTACAAAGATCGGATCACAGAAGGAAGCTTGGGAGCAGCTGAGAGAGAGAAAGAAAGAAGGGAGACAATATGATTTAAAATGAAAGACTTGGGAAATCATTTAAGGATTTTAATCAAGGAAATTATAAAACTGATTTGTGGTTTAAAGAAAAGGTAGTCTGGTAATGTTCTGGGGCAAAAATGTGAAGAGGGCAATATTTTATAATAATACAATGTGTAAGAGCTTAATACAGTGATACATAGTAAAAGAGAGTTGTCTCAATTGTAGTGGTGGTGATAGATCTGAAGACAGATACTTGGGGCATTTAATAGAAAGAGTAAAACAAACATAGTGACTGGTTGTTAAAGGAGGAGAGACACAGAGGTTAAGTCTAAGAAGACTCCCAGTTTTCCAGTTTGGAAGATAGAGTGGGGGATAGTGATTACATTCAGTAGGATGGAAAATCAGGTGGTGGAATAATTTGGAATTTTAGAGGAGAAGATAACGAATTAGATTTGGTAATTAGACTTGGGTCAAATTTGAGGTGCCTGTGAATTACGAAAACACAAAAAATACAAATATCAAGAAAAGATGGAAAAAAGGAAGTTGAAAAATATGGGTCTAGAGCTCAAGAGAAAAATAATTAGATTTGGAAACTATTCTCCTACAGTTTGGTGAGTGTTGTGGATATCATCACAGTCACCCAGAAGAATGCGTATAGTGAGACAAGAAATGAGTCATAGAAACCTATGGGATGCCAGTTATCACTTACTGCATAATAAGACACCCCCATAATTAGCGGCTGAAAACAACAATTTGTTATTTTCATGATTCTGTGGGTTGGCAACGGAGATTCTTTGGCTGATTTCAACTGGGCTTTCTCATGAGCAGCTGGTTGGTGGGGCAACGGAGATGATTGGGTCGGTCTCTATTTCCATATAATCTTTCCTCTCAGGTCTTTTTATTAAACAACAGTCTCAGAACAGCATTCTAAAAGGAGGAAAACAGAATCTACAAGGCTTCTTGGAGTCTGGACCCCAGAACTTGCACAACATTGTTTTTGTAACATTCTATTGATCATAGCATGGTCTATTCAAGGGGTGAAGAAACAGACTCCTCTTAATGGGAGGAGCTGCGAAAAATTTTTGGCCATGTGAATTGTATCCTACGTGACACCAACATCTATTGAATGTGTGGAAGAAGCAAGGTCCATGTGTGGGCTGGGAAGAAAAAGCTAGAAAAGTAAAGAAAGAACCACACAAGAGCGACATCATAGAAGTCAAGGAAAGGACAGATGCAAGAATGGAAGAAGAGATCACGACGCGTTATGTTACAAAGAGGTCGGGTCAGATCAATCCTGAATACGGCTATTAGGTTTGGCAGAAATTTGTCTATGGGGGTGAGTGGAGGCAGAAGTCACTTTGTGGTGGGTTGAAGAGTTCCTGGAAAGTGATGAACTAGAGAGAATGACCATGTATTGCTATTTGTGTTTGTGCAGGAAAGATCCTTCAGGGGACCATGTGGTCAAATGAAGGTTGTTCAATATGGCAAGATAGTGGAAAAAAACAGAAGAAAAGGTACAAAATAAAGAGTTTATGAAGAGATAAATTATGAAGCGAAGTCTTAGAGAAGGTGTAAAAAGTAAAATTCGGAGCATTATTAAAGAGGTTAAAACCTTGGGAAGAAAAATGGACATGCAATACTTTTGATATAGATATTTTTATAGTATAGATTTTTTATAGTATTTTTCTCCTATCAATAATGTGTTCAAGTATGTCTCCTTTCCCAGTGACAGTCCCTGGTATACTCTTGTTTCTACAAGCTATTAATTTGTTTTTGCTCTTTAGATAGCATATTTGTGGTTAATGTGAAGAGCTGGTTATTTTAGATGAAGCTTCCAATTGGAATGCACATTTTATTGCATTTATCAGAGAGTATGTTCAGAAAATAAAAATGAGGAATAAAGAAGCTCACTTTGTGTTGTCAGTTATCCTACTGTATAATTCAAATTCTTGCATACATCTAATGCCATTCACATTTACCAGCATATCTCAGAACACATTTAGAAAGGGGAGGAGGGTAAGTAGCTGTAGGCAGATACAAGCTTAAAATCACCATCACTAGGAAATATCTTTCGCTGAGAAAGCAAAACCCATTATGGATTTGACTATCCAAAGGGAAATAATGCTAATAATTGACATAACCACAGCTATCATTAAATAAAATATTCAGGCAAGGTAACTTTTTTACATAAATACATTTATGCCTTGTTATGAAATATTTCTCTACATAATACAAATCAGTAAGAACACTTTAGGTACTTGCCAGGTGCAGGTAGTACTGGGAAGTAAACACTAGAATTTCCAATGAGATTAGACATTTCTCAGCATTTCATCTGGTAAATACTGCATGTTAAATATTTACATTTTGATTATAATCAATTTCCGGAATCTGAACTATGAGCTTAGTTTACTTAACCTCCAGTAGTCTCCAATACACATTCTTTACACATTCCCTTCCCTTTTCTCTGTTTATGGGAATTATGTACCATAGCTACTCTGCAGTTATGGAATGTCTAGGGTTTTTTTAATCCTGCATGACTGGTTTGTAGCATTACTTCCTAGAAAATTAAACTGGCATTAGTGGAGCACAAACCTGTAAATATATGTGTATACACAAACACACACACATAAACACACACACATACACAAGTATATATCAAATTTTAATTTTCAAGGTAATTTTTTCCTTTTGTTTTTATTTTTTAATTATTGCCTGTCCTAATTTTTCATAGAACAATTGATTTTCTGAAAGACTTCAATTTTTAAACCATTTTAAGAAAAATGTTAATGGTTTGTGTTTGGAGGGAACCATCTTCTTAGCACTACTTTTCATGCTTCATGTATTAAAACAGTGATTCAGATTTTCTTAGCAACCTAAGAAAAGATCTTACTGTATTATATTATTTATGGGTGAAAGTTCTGTATTCATCTCTTCCTGGGACTATAGCTCTAGGATCCAAAAAAAATTCTACTTCAGAAGAATTTGCCCCACATTGGGTAAAATTAATCAGTTAGTTTGTAGGCCAGAGCTACCTTATCATTTCTCTGTTTCAGTAATTTTAATTTTGCTTACACTTTATTTTGTATGTGTGTATGAACTTCAAGGAAAGATAATCAAATTATTATTTAGCATTGCCATTTCTAGTGCATAGCATATTTGCTTTACATAAGTGCACATATGAGAATAACATCTATTGGATGTTCGGCAGGGGGGAGGGGGAGGAGGGAGAGGGGACGAGTATATACATACACAAAGAGTGCAATGTGCACCACCCGAAGGATGGACATATTTGAAACTCGGACTTGGCGGCGGGGAGGGGAGGCAAGGGCAACATACGTAACCTAAACATTTGTATCCCCATAATATGCTGAAATAAAAAAAAATGTCCTTAGCCATTCCTGCCCATTTTCTTTTCCAAAATAACTTTGGTAAAGTTTCTTGTAGTGTCCATTTGGAAGTTTGTTTGGGACTGCATTGAATTTATAGATTAATTTGGAGAGTATTTACATTTCTAAAATTCTCAGCCTCCAATCCAGGAATATGACATTCTTCCCCATTTATTTATATGCTATTATGTCCTTCAGTAACTTTTAATAGGTAGCACCATGTAGAATTATTATATGTCTTGTTGGGTTTATTCTGAGTTGTTCTATAGTCTTATTGCTAAAGTGAATCAGGCCTTTTATCCATGACATTTTTTAATTGGTTTTTACTGGAAAGCTATTGATTTTCTTATATTAATTTTATATCTAAACACTGTGTTAAACTCTCTCATTAGTTCTAATAGTTTGCCCTTTGATTCTCATGGATTTTCTAGATACATGATCTTATTATCTGCAATTAATGACAGTTTGTTTCATTCTTGCTAATTTTTGTACTTTCTAATTTTTTTCTTCTTTTCCCCTCCTTCTTCTTCTCCTCCTCTTCCTAATTTCTTTTCAAATTGCATTGGCTAAGTCCTTCACAGTAATGTAGAATAGTAGAGATAAAAGTGAGCATCTTTGCTTTCTTCCTGATTTTAATGAGAATTTGTCTAATATTTCATCATTAAATATCATATGTGCTGTATGTTTCTAATAGAAATTCTTTTGGAAAGTTAGAAAAATCTTCTTTTCCTAGTCTAAGAATTATTTTTTTCCCTCTGTAATGAGCATTGAACTTTATCTAAAGCCTTTTCAGCACCTATTGAAATGATCATATGTTTCTTATCTTTTAGTATGTTAATGTAGTGAATTACATTTATAGAGATTTCAATGTTGAACTATTCTTGCCTTTCCAGGGTAAAACCTACTTAGTAATAGTGCTTCATTATTTTAATACATTGGTGCATTTAATTTGTTAATATTTCATTGGGGGTTTTGTATGTGTGTTCACAAATGATAATGAACTCTATGCCTTAAATCTTTACTTGGATTATTTCTTCATATCAAATTCTTTCTTTAAATAAGCCTCTGGCCCAAGTAGTCCTTTGGGCCAAACTTGAGAAACGTGTGTTTTTGAACCCAGAGGTGAAATCCTTGAGTCATATTTTGTCTTTCTAAGGGATCACCATGACATTAGACAAGGCAAGAGTAGTCCTGAACCAGAAGGATCCTAGTAATTATGTCTACTTTTTCCCTCTATACTATTCCAATAGTCAACCTCCCTAGGAGAAAAAAGAGATGTGTATTTTTTCCCTGCTACCACAGCAACAATCCAAATGTTAAAGCCTTTTCAGTTCTACTCCAACACTGGCTTATTCCGACCCAAGCCAGCCATATAACATTAGTAACAATAATTTTTTAATGCTTACTATATATCAGGCACTTCTGTAATCCTCAAAACAACACTATGTAAGAATCCCTATTTTACAGATAAGAAAACTTAGGGACAAAGAGATTAAGCAACTTTGCCAAGATTAAAGAACCAGTAGGTAGCAATGCCAGAGTTCTAATTCTGATCAGTCTGATTAAAAGCCTGCACCATTAACCACTATACTGCCTTCCAACACCACAAGGAGAGTCATTTTAACACAGAAAGATTTACAACATAGTTTACCTCCACCCTTGCAGATTCTTCGTCAAGCTGAACCCAGCCAAATTCAACTATCTTACCTGACAATGGAAACTGTGTAGACTGAGGCAGCCTCTCAGTGGTAGAAATAAAACCCTGAAAAGATCAGCAACCCAATGATCACCTCCCAGCTGTGGGACCTTGAGTAAATTACTTAAATTCCCTGAAATTCAGTTTCTCTGTGAAATAATAAAAATAATAGTGCTTAGTTAACAAGGGTTTTGTGAGCATTAAATGAGCCAATACGTATGAAGCCTTACCAAAGTCCTTGGACCTTGAATGATCAGAAATGTTCACAACTGCTATAATTATACCAGATATTAAAGGCATTCTGCTATCACAGACTATTCAGTTTCCTGATCTCTGGCCACAGACTCCAATTTATGCTCTGATTCTAAAAAGTACCATTTAAAACTCTCTTCATCTGAAAATGTAAATTAGTACAGCCATTATGGAAAACAGCATGGAGGTTCCTCAAAAAACTAAAAACAGAACTACTATGTAATCCTACTGCTGAGTATAAATCCAAAAGAAAGGAAATCAGTGTAAATATTTGCATGCCTGTTTATTGCAGCACTATTCACAATAGCCAGGATATGGAATCAACCGGAATGTCCATCAACAGATGAATGGCTAAAGAAAATGTGGCGCATATACACAATGAAAGATTATTCAGCCACAAAAAATGAAATCTTGCCATTTGCAACAACATGGATGGAACTGAAGGACATTATGTAAAGTGAAATAAGCCAAGCACAGAAAGACAAATAGCACATGTTCTCATTCCTATTTGGGAGCTAAAATAAATTGATCTCATATAGATAGACAGTAGAGTGATAGTTACCAGAGGCCAGGAAGTGTAGTGGGGAGGGGAGATAAAGTGGGGTTGGTTAATGGTTACAAAAATACAGTTAGATAGAAGGAATAAGATCTGGTGTTCAGTAGCACAATAGGGTGACTATAGTTAACAATAATTTATTGTATATGTCCAAATAACTAGAAGCATGGAATTGGAATGTTCCTAACACAAAGAAATGATAAATGTTTAAGGTGTTGGGTATCCAGTTATCCTGATTTGATCATTAAACATTGTGTTCTTATATCAAGCTATCACATGTAACCCATAAATATGTACAACTATTATGTATTCATAAAAATTAAAAATACAAAGAACGCTCCACATCTGGATATGCTATCTAACTGCCCATAAGGCTTAACTAAAAACAAAAACAAAAGCAAAAAAGTCTGAATATCGAAAGAGTTTACTGCATTTGAAGGATCCTCACTTCAAAACTTAGCAAAGCCTTAGCTAAGTTTTTAATTTCAAGAAAAAATAAACCCCATAAGCGTCAAAACAGAAAAATATGTTCATTTCAAAGAAATAAATCTCAGTGCCATGCTGTTTTAATTACTATAGCTTTGTAATATATGTTGAAATGAGGTAGTGTGATGCCTCCATCTTTGTTCTTTTTGTTCAAGAATTGCTTTGATTATTCAGCATGTTTGTGGCTATATATGAAATTTAGGATTTTTTTTATTTCTGTGAAAAATTTCATTGGAATTTTGATAGAGATTGCACTGAATTTGTAGATCTCTTTGAGTAGAATGCACATTTTTAACAACATTAATTCTTTCAATCCATAAACACAGAATATCTTTCCATTTATTTATGTTTCTTCAATTTCTTTCATCAATGTTTTATAGTTTTCAGTGTGCAGACTGCTATGGTTTGAACATTTTCTGTTCTAAAACTCATGTTGAAATTTAACACACTGACTGCCACACTAGAAAAAAAAAAGTTTTCTTTGGGGCCATGGTGTTTTATTACAAAAACAGAATAAAAACTTCAAAAACAGAACAGTCCTTTCTAATTTAATGAAAAACTTGTTATTTTTATGTTTTCTGTGCATGAATTATATGCAACTTGAAAAATAGTTCATGTAGCTCACCTCGCACCTGTTATAATGGCTGTTATCAAAAAGATGAAAGACAACAAGTTTTGGCAAGGAGGCAGAGAAAATGGAACACTTGTACAGTGTTTTTGGGAATGTAAATTAGTACAGCCATTATAGAAAACAGTATGGAGGTTCATCAAAAAACTAAAACTAGAATTATCATATGATCCAGCAATCCTACTTCTGGATAGATATTCAAAGGAAATGAAATCAGTGTCAGAGAGATATCTGCACTCTTTTGTTCACCACAGCATTATTCACAATAGCCAAGATATGGAAGCAACCTAAGTGTCCATCAGTGGAAGAATAGATAAAGAAAATGTGATATATATATATACACACACAATAGAATACTATACAGCCTTAGAAAGGAAGAAAATTCTGTCACTTGTGATGACATGAATGAATATGGCAGACATTATGTTTAGTGAAACAAGCCAGGCACAGAAAGACAAATACCACAGATCTCACTTACATGTGGAATCTAAAAAGGTTGAACTCATAGAAGTAGAGAGCAGAATGGTGGTTACCAGGAGCTAGGGAGGGGGATGGGAAAAGAGGAGATGTTGGTCAAAGAATACAAAGTTTCAGTTACACAGGAGGAATAAGTTTTAGTGATCTATCGCACAGCATGGTGACCATAGTTAATAATAATGTATATTTCAAGATTGCTGAAAGAGTAGATTTTAAATGTTTTCATCACAAAAAAATAAGTAGGTGAGGTGATAGATATGTTAATTGGCTGGTTTAATCATTTCACAATGTATACATATAGCAAAACATCATTATTGTACCCCATAAATATATACAATTATTATTTGCCAATTAAAATTTTAAAAAAGGAACAAATCTCAGACTTAACTGAAACATTGTGTAAATATTAACCCATTTTGCTTGCTAGTCTTCATTTTTCCCCCAGATCCATCTCCTGACTTCCCAGCAGTTCTCTGGGAGGATGACTTATACAGACTTTATCAACTGAGCTTCCTTGGTTTTTGGTTTCTATTAATAGTTGGGTTTGGCAAATAAGAGGAAATGGTAGGAGATCTGAGGATGAGAGGGGAGTGAGATCAGGGTACTTACTTTCCCTCCAACTTTCTCTTCTCCCCAGCCAGGCTATAGCTAGGTTAATGATTGTGTTTTTCTACCTATGATGACGGCACATATCTGACAGGCCCTCTCTGATAGCTATAGGGCTCACTTGGTTCTAGTAACCACTCCTCTTGTGCTTTCAGGCCTACCAGTAGTAACAGTTTCCTGATATTGCTACACTTGGGTGCCTCACTATCCTTTATGGGTTCCTTAACCCTGCCCATAACTCTGTAAATAGCCTCATCATTAAATGATCCCTAGTTAAACTATGCGAGTGTGCCATCTCTTTCCTGCTGTGACCCTAATCATTATACTCATGGCAGGATCATGGAAAACAGAGAATTAGTGCCAGATGATTTTAATGAGAAAAATGGAACTGTGGAAGAGAGGCCACTTGGAAGAAACTGTATTTCTGGAGGGATACAGCTACTGTCAAAAATGAAATGCAGAAGTAGGAAGGAAGAAGATAAGAAATACCTCAGCTTCTCTCTCTCCCTGCCCTCTTATTGAAAGAAAATTAAAAGGCAGGCTGCAGAAATTAGTCTTTCAAGGCCCAGACCAGACAGATAATGGCTCAGGGTGGAGGGGCAAACAGAGAAAAGCCAGCACAGCCCACCAGTCCCTCTGTGGGGGAAAGGACTTTTATCTGTTTTGTACACATCTATATTCCCAGCACCTATAACAATCCTCAGCATATATAGGTGCTCAAGAAAAATTTGTTGAATGAATGAATGAATGAATGCTGGAAGACAATGGAATCGCAGCTATGAAGTATTAAGGGGGAAAATTTGTAAGCCAAGAATTCTATACTTAGAGAAACTGCCATTCACATGTGAAGACACAAAAAGATTCTCAGATATGCAAGGATATCCATTACACATGGATCCTTCTTGAAAGAAACTATTCGGACATTCAGGTTAGCCAAGAGATGAATTAAAAATAAGAGAGCAATAATAGAGAAGTTGTGGCTTGAAAGAAATAACATTTAGTCTAAGAATGTATCCTAAGGAAAAAAATATTGAAATACAAACAAATATTTGTGCACAAAAATGTTTGTGGCAGAGACTGCTAGCTGTCTCCCAAAATATCTTTTCTCCTTCCTCCATAGTAATAGACCTGCCAAGCACATGGTTACCCAGCTATGCTACAGTTTCAAGCTTCACTTTCAAGCTTGTGTGTGGCCATATGACTAAGAAACACAAGCAAAACTGTATGCCACTTCTGGGCCAGAGACCTTAAGAGGTAGACATAACTCTGCCCTGCTCTATTTCCTTTCCTGTGAGTCTGAACATGGATGTTCAAGTGGCATCATTTTCTGCAGGGCTAGTAGAAAAAGACCAAGAAAATCTGCATTCTTCAATGAATGCATTAAGTAGAATGATGACCTGACTCAGAATTCATGCCATTACTTAAAAGAGAAACAAATTTCTCTCAAATGTCAGTCCTTACATTTTAAGGCAGTCGATTTGTTATATAGCAGTTGGCATTATCCCAACTAATGCAATGTTCATTGCAGCATCATCGATATTAGGGAAATATCAAAACAATCTAATATTAGGAAACTTTCAAAAACAGAAGATGATGCAGTCCTCATAAAGTATGTTTATGATATTAATACTTCATAAGAGAATAGGGAAATACTTGTTACATAATGTTAATAAAACAAAGCAGGAGACATATATACAGTATAATCTCAATTATGTAAAGAAAAATACACTGATTGCACAAAGACTAGAAGGAAATAGGCCAACGTGTTTTTAGTGGTTGCCTTTGGATAGTGAATCTTTTTATTCTTTTATTTTATTTCATATTTTTTTTTATTATTTCAAAATATTACAGGGGTACAAATGTTTATGTTTACATGGATCACTTTTGTTATGCTTGAGTCAGGGTTATAAGTGTGCCCATCACCCAGATAGTGTTCATTGTACCAGTTAGGTAGGTTTTCATCCACCTGCTCCTCTCCCCTTCCCCCTGCTTGATTTCCACTGAGTCTTACTTACCTCTGTGCACATATGTGCTGATCGGTTAGTTCCAATTTAATAGTGAGTACATGTGGTGTTTGTTCTTCCATTCTTTAGATAATTCACTTAGGATAATGACCTCCAGTTCCATCCAAATTGTTGCAAAAGGCCTCAATTCGTCCTTCTTTATGGCTGAGTATTATTCCATAGTACGCATATACCACATTTTGTTAATCTACTCATGAATTGATGGGCACTTGGGTTGATTTCACATTTTTGCATTGTGAATTGTGCTGCCATAAATATTCGAGTGCAGGTGTCTTTTTGATAAATGACTTATTTTCCTTTGGATAAATACACAGTACTGGGATTGCTGGATCAAATGGTAGGTCTTCTTTTAGTCCTTTGAGGAATCTCCATACTGTTTTCTATAGGGGTTGTATTAATTTGCAGTCCCGCCAACAGTGTATAAGCATTCTTTTCTCTCTGCATCCAAGCCAGCATCTATTATTTTTGGACTTTTTAATAAATGCCATTTTGACAGAGGTGCGGTAGTATCTCATTGTGGTTCTAATTTGCATTTCCCTGATGATTACTGATGTAGAGCATTTCTTTATATGTTTTTTGGCCCTTTGTCTATCAGTTTTTGAAAAACTTCTCTTTATGTCTTTTGCACACTTTTAAATGGAGTTGTTGGTTCTTGCTGATTTGTTTGAGTTCTTTGTAGATTCTTGTTATTAGCCCTTGCTCATATGTATAGCTTACGAATATTTTCTCCCATTCCGTAGGTTGTCTATTTGCTCTATTGATTATTTCCTTAGCTATACAGAAGCTTTTTAATTTAATCAAGTCCCATTTATTTTTGTTGTTGCTGTGATTGCCATTGGGGTCTTCTTCATAAATTCTTTGCCTAAGCCAATATCTAGAAGAGTTTTTCCCAACATTTTCTTCTAGAATTCTTACAGTTTCATGCCTTACATTTAAGTCTTTTACCCATGTTGAATAAATTTTTTTGAGTGGTGATAGATATGGGTCTTGTTTCATTCTTCTGCATGTGGCTATCCAATTCTCCCAGCACCATTTATTGAATAGGGCTTCTTTTCCCCAGCGTATATTATTGTCTGTTTTGTCAAAGGTCAGTTGGCTGTATGTGGATGATTTTATATCTGGGTTCTCTGTTCTGTTCCATTGGTCTACATCTCTAATTTTGTGCCAATACCATGCTGTTTGGTTACGATAGCCTTGTAGTATAGTTTGAAGTCTGATAATGTAATGCTTCCAGATTTGTCCTTTTTGTTTAAGATTTCTTTGGCTATTCGGGCTCTTTTCTAGTTCCAGATGAAGCATAGAATTATTTTTTCTAGATCTTTGAAATATGACGTTGGCATTTTGATGGGGATTGCACTGAATCTGTAAATCACTTTGGGTAGTATGGACATTTTAACAATGTTCATTCTACTGATCCATGAGCATGATATGTTTTTCCATTTGTGTCATCTGTGATTTCTTTCCTCAATGATTCATAGTTCTCTTTGTAGAGATCCTTTGTCTCCCTAGTTAAGTATATTCCTAGTTATTTTTCTTTGTGGCTATTGTGAATGGTATTGAGTCTTTGATTTGACTCTCAGCTTGATTGTGTATAGGAATGCTACTCATTTGTGTACATTGATTTTGTAACTTGAGACTTTGCTAGATTTACTTATCAATTCCAGGAGTTTCTTGGTGGAGTCTTTGGAGTTTTCTACATATAAGATCATATTATCAGCAAAAAATGATAGTTTGACTTCCTCTTTCCCAATTGGGATACTTTTCGTGATTCATTCTTTTCCATACTTTCCAAATTTTCTGTAATACTCATAATAATCTTATAGTCACAAAAAATCAAATAAAACTTGAAAAAGACTGTGAAGATTAGGTGGAAACATTGACAATGTTTAGGATATAATGCTATGAGAAAAAAGCAGACTATGTTCATTTCAGATGCAACTATGTAAAAAAATGTGCATGCATTTGAATGCAAGCTAGAAGGGACATCCAAAAGTGATGCTGCCGTGTCAGAGAGCTTGTGAATGATTTTTTGTTCCTTTTTTTGTTTTCCTTCAATGTAATCATAATGTTATTTTATTCCAATAAAAATATGACATATTTTTTAACCTTGTTCTTTATTCCCAAATGTTTACACTTCTCAGTGTTTATTAAACTAATCATTGAGATTTGAGCCTCAGCTATGTGTCAGATTTTTAAGGATCAGCTACCTCAAGGGCAAAAATCTAAAATATTTTATCTTGGATTTATTCCTCAACTCAATTTATCCTTGAACCAATCATTCCACCTGATTAGAGGCAGGGTTACTTGAAGGACAGGAAGAAGTATTCCTGGTGATGAGTGTGCATTTAACCTAATATTCTCCCAGCTATTTGCTTCTGTCTCCTTTTCTTGTTGCTACTACAATTCAGCTAACAGTTTAGGGCTGTTTACAAGTTAATAAAAAAGATGATGCAGAAGTGCTGGGATTCTCTGGGAGCTGGTGATGAACTTTTTGCAATGGCACATCTTCCTGCAACGCTGGCTGCTTAAAGCCTATTAGTGGGATGCCACATAGACTGAGAGTGTTTTACTTGGAAAGGAATACATAAGTCACTTCTTTCAGCATACGTTCCTCCACACAAGCACTACACACAGTATAAAAATGCTGCAAACACACCCCAATTTCTCCTGCATCCATTCGAACTCTCTGAGCCATCTGCTACTCCTCTAACTCCAGTCATTGATCCACCCCAGCTCAGCTGAAATGAAAATCAACAAAACCTTTTTTGGTCAGACAAGCTGGAAAGATAACATAGGTGGCTGTAGTATCTATTTGAACAAGAAAGAGGAACTTCAGACATCTTTCTATCTTGAATGTTGATTGTATGACTGTTGTTCTGCTGCAGGGCAAGGCCACTGCCCAGCTGCAATAGCAAATTCTCCCTGTCAAGGCTGAGGAGAAGCTCAGTAAATAGCACCCCAAGAGATACAGCATGTGCTAGACCCTGACACTGGAGATTGGTTGTCCTTTGCTGTAATCCTTTCCCTATGAAAGGAAATGTCAAGGTGTCTCTTTAATTAGCAAGTGTTTTTGTGTACAACTCTAGCAAAGTCTCAATTATGCACAAGAGAATTTACCCAAAATAAATTGTTTTTTGAATAATCTATGGATTATTGGATATAATTCAATAATTTGGAAACAGAAACATCTGATCAAACCAGGCTAAATCAGAAATTGGCATTTTCGAAAGAAGAAAAATATTCTAGGGTTCATCAAGCTTGCAGGGAAAGTCAAAAGAACTGCTAGGTCAGAAATGGTGTAACTTGCATGCAAAATATCTGCAAAGCCCTTCGTGTACTTCCCAAATGCACAGTGCTGACTCATCAGATAGCTGAGAGCATTAGCTGCTTGAAGAATCTTACCATTGACTTGAGGTGAATTTCCCTAAAGTTCCCTATTTGAATAAGGCTAGTCATCCTTAGCAAAACTGTGAAGTCAGTAATTTGGCTTTCACATTTCTAGTCTCTCCCTTTTTTACCCTCCCAGTGCCTGCCACTCCCACTTCAAGCAGGCAATACTCTTGTGCTAGCTCTATCCTTCCTCTCTGCTAAGAAAGCCTGTTCTCAAAAAGGATCTAACACCTCTGTGTAACTGTGACCATGGCCCCAGTTAGGAAGTTTAGCAGAGTCAAAGAAGGATTATGGAATGAAAAATCTGTCTCCTTCTAAAATAATTTCAGTCATCTGCCAAAAGGTGGGAGAAGTGATATATTTTTAGAAATGTGACCCCTGAAATCCTATCCCTTGGGCCTCTACTTTTTTGGCTAGAGTAGATTTTAAGGCCCATGCTAATTCTTCAGACACAAAACCCCCAGGGCCCAAGACAAATTGTTCCAGCATTATTTCATTACCAACTTCCTTTTGGGTGAGCCTCAAGCTCTGATGGGGTTCTGGAAAATCCTGGTTGATTGCTCCTTGTGTTCACCAGTTTGAAATTGTTACATTGGCCAATCCATTGGTTACAACTTGGGTCTAACTTTGGCCAATAAACTGTCCTTATTGTAAAGAATCTTACTCTAAACTTAAATTCCAGGCAGAGACCCATAAAAATTGATTGTTTGGCTTTGAAAATATATTCTCCCTGGAAACTCAAAAGAAGGTAAAGTCATCATTGACAGGGTGGGACTTGGTCGAGTTGAAGAGCAGACCTCGAGACAGGTTTCAATGTGATCACAAGTTTCCAGCAAGTCTAAAGTCGTTTACAAAAACGTAAAAAAGGAATATTCCATTCTCAACTCCCACATAGGAAAGAAACTTTTCATGGTCACGTTTCTCTCCCGGGACTGCAACTTCTTCCAAGCACACCACACCCTTGCACTATGCAGGCCAATAAGAGTTAAACTGAGATTCCTTTAAGGTCCCACGAGGGTCTAATCCTGCCAAGTTTTTCCAGTGGAAAGTTTCAAATGTTTCTATTTCTGATCTAATGGTAAGGCCCCTCTGCCTTCCTTTCTGTTCACTTCATGTATTTCTTTGCTTTTAGTTCTGGGTGGAATAAAAGTCTGGAGGATCTCTTCTTGCCCACCTCTAAGATCGATAGGAGGGATACTGGCAAAGAGTGAGGGCTTTACTTGTTCTTACTCATGTGGGGCTTCTCATCTCACAGACTATTTTCTCTCTGTCTCATCTCTGTTCCTAGAAGGTAATTTGCCCCCAAAACACCCTCACCATTTCAATTTCACTTTCTTTAGGTGCCTTCAAGATCTCTCCCTCTGCAGCCTCTTTACCCTCCCACCAGTCCGCAGGTCAATCCTACTATTCCAGAACTGCAAGCCCTCCTATAACTCATTGCTTTTCACTGGTGTCTTCAACACCAATGATGATTGCTCCTCTACCTGTGCTCAGGGATTTCCATGATTCTGAAAGATCAAAAAAGTACAAATAAAATTAAATAGTCAGTGTTTAGGAATAGTTATTTAGCCTGAACCATTTCCATAGGAAGAAGTCACTTCTGTGAGGAAAGGTCAAGGTTCTTGACTTCTCAACCCCTTAGATCTCTAGATCCCACATGGAATGGCAAACAGAAGTGAGGAACTCAGCTCACTGAAGAGCTTGGCTCACTGAATTGTGTAAATGCCCTGTGAATTCTCCCTGAACTCAGCTCTGTGAATGCTCTCCTTTAAAGCAACACCTTGACTGAGATCTCCAGGGAAGGCCAATGTTGACATGTTTTGAGAAAGTTAGTGAGAAGCAGTGATAAGCACTTGTCAATCCCCTGCTGTGCTTATGCCATCTGCTCTCCTGAGCTTGAGAGAGAATCCACAGGCTTACGACATCCTGTCCAGGGCATTGCTTTTCCTCAGCAGAGAGCAAGGGGAGCCTCCCTCTCCAAGTGCCTTATCCTACTGAGGCTGATACGTGCCACTGTTCACCCTCCCCAGGCAGAACTGTTCAACAGGACTCCATCTGGAAATGAGTTTCCTTTTGATGTATTCAGATGTGTTCACACACACCGGCAGAAATGAATCACACCCTTTCTAACTACCACTGTGCCCTAAATAAGAAATCGAAACTAGAACTTGCCAAGGGGCTAATTAGAGATGCTAGTCATGTGATCTGTCCTTACTCTAAACTGCCTAATAGGAATCATTATCCTTGCTGGAGGGAGATTTAGGCTTCAGAAACTGTCTCTCAATTACTCGAGCACAGGAACAGTAGGGCAGAAGTGCTGTACATCAGAATTGCCTAGTGACATAGTGCTTGAGTTTGCCATTCAGAAACAGCCAGGAATCTTGTCCTCTTTCCCACTCTGAATCAACCAGCTGAGTAAGTGGGAGTAGTGGAACTAAGGAGAGAGGCTCTTATGTAACTCCTTCGATGACACAGGAAAATATCTCCAGAAGAAATTTTAAAAGGCAAAGAAACTAGACTGTGACATCCCAAAATAAGACAGTGAGATAAAAGTTCAAATATAAAATGTCACTCAGAATACACCCTGTAGGAAATTGAAGTGATCTTATTGCACATACCTAGCAGTATATGAAATTCATAGCCGAAGCGGCCAATTATAGTACTAAAGGGAGTCATGAAGGTCGACAAAGGAAGGTAGTGACTGAAAAGGGGAGTGTTTTGCAAAATGACAAATACTAATAAGGAAACAACTGCTCTTATCAGGACACTAGAACCTCCATATTGACAAATCCAGTGGAAACCTCTCTGTTCTCTAATGGCTAAAAAATATTCAGCATGCTTAAACACTTCCCTCTTATTGATATCCTTTATTTGCTTGGCTTGCATGACACTACACTCTGCTAGTTATTCCTTATCAGTCTCCTTTGCTGGGTCTTCCTCTTCTTGTTCTCTAAATTTAATAGAGCCCCAGGGCTTAATTCTAGACCCTCTTCTCTCGAGAAGCAATAACAGCATAGTAGTTAAGAAAATGGACTTGGGAGCCAAACTGCCTGGTTTTGAATCTTATCTGCTAATTAGTGTGAAATTGGACAATTTGCCTAAATCTATCAGTATTTCAAATTCCTCATTTGTAAAGTAGGGATAATAATATTAATAGCCCCTACCTCATAAGGTTATTGCTAAGATTAAATGAGTGAATATGTATATTAAGCACTCAGAACAGTACCTAGCATACAATAAGCACTATATATATGTTCATTATCATTATAATCATCATCATTACTATTATCATTATTGTTATTATTCTCTTTTTTATCTATAGTCTTGTTTAGGTAATCTCATTCATTCCCATAATCTTAAATACCATTCATAGGCAAATGCTTTCTAAATTGGTATTCCCCAAGTATGATCTCTCCTTTGACTTTTGTGTTAGTCAGTGTTCTCCAGAGAAAGACAGCCAATAGGCAACAGATAGATAGATAGACAAAGAGGAGATTTTTAATGAGGATTGGCTCACGTGATTATGGACGCTGAGAAGTCCCACGATAGGCTGTCTGCAAGCTGGAGAACTAGCAAGACTGGTGGTATAATACAGTCTGAGTCTGAAGGCCTGAGAACCAGGGAAGCCAATGGCATAACTCCAACTCTGAGGCTAAAGGCCTGAGAACTGAAGGGCCACTGGTATAACTCAGAGTCCAAAGACCCCAGAACCAGGAGCTCTAATGTCCAAAGACAGGAGGAGATGTATGTCTGAGCTCCAGAAAAGATAGCAAATTTGCCCTTCTTCTGCCTTTTTATTCTATCTGGGCCCTCAATGAGTTGGAGAATGCTCATCGTATTGGGTGCGGGTGAATCTTTTTTACGCAGTCTACAGATTCAAATGTTAATCTCTTCCAGAAACACCCTGACAGACATGCTCAGAAATAATGTTTTACCAGCTATTTGGACACCCCTTAACACAATCAAACTGACACATAAAATTAACCATCGCAACTTCCAAACTCATCCAACTGCCTATTTGATAACTCCTCCGATGTGGCGTAGACATTTCAAACTTAACATTTCTTTTATGAATATGTTTTTTTCTTTTTTATTTATTTTTTTCTTTTTTTTATTTCAGCATATTATGGGGGTACAGATGTTTAGGTTAATATGTTGCCCTTGCCCACCCCCCAAATATGTTCATCCTTCGGGTGGTGCGCATTGCACTCTTTATGTATACAAACTTAACATTTCTTAAATATAACTCTTGTTTTTCTCCCAAGTCTATTCCTTTCCCAGCCACCCCTATTTCAATAAATACACCACCATCCACCCAGTTGTTCAAACCCAAAGCTGGAAATCATTCTTGAGTCCTTCGTTTTCACTGTCCCCAATATCTAAGCAGTTAGCCAGTTATGATAGTTCTACCTCTAAAATATATCTCAAATATGACTATTTTTTTCTATCTCCACTGCTGCCAGCCTAGTCCCAGCTACTGTAATTTCTCACCTGGACTACTTCAATAAGCGGTCAACTGGCTTCCATTCTATTCTTCCCCCTTAAAATCCACACACCACACAACAGCCAAAATGAGTTATTAAAAATATCGATTAAGCCATGCCACTCCTTCACTTAAAACCTAGCTACAGTTTTAGATTAATCCAAAATCCTTAACAAGGACTGGAAGATCCTTAATGATCTGGCTTCTGCCTGTCTCTCCAAGCTCATTTTTCACTCCTCTCCTCCTCATTCACCAGGTGCCAGCCATCTTAGCCTCCTTTCTCTTCTTTGAACACTTTGATCTCTTTCTAAACTCAAGGCCCTTGTATTGACTATTCCCTCCATCTGGAACAATCCTCCCCTGGCTTTTCATGTGGCTGGCTCCTCCTCTTTCTTTAAGCCTCAAGGTCAGTATTGCTTCTTGGAGACCTCCTGACCATCCTACCTAAATAAAGTAACCCTCTACTTAATCTCGATTTACTTTGTAAATGTTTTATATCCTTAAACTTGTTCACTTATTTATTTTGTCCCCCTCCTCTACTACAATGTAAGTTCACAAGGTAGGAGCTCTGTTTTGTTCACAGTGTATACCCAATATTATAGGGCACATATCAGGTGCTCAGTGATTATTTGTTGAATGAATGGATGGATGGATGAATGAAACCACTGAGCACCTCTACTGTGCTACATGCTTTAAAAACACCATCTCGTTTAATCTTTAGGATAAGATTTTGCCATATCTTTTATTCCTGTTTTACAAAAGAAGAAACTGAGGCTCAAAAAATTATATAACTTTACCAGGATTACACAGACAGAATGAGGATTCAAATCTAATTCCAAAAACCTTGTACTTTCTACTTCAGCAAAATCATTTATTCATTCATTCACTTAACATTTATTGAGCATCCTTTTTGCACCATTCACTGTGCCAGGTCTTAGGGATATGGAAATAAATAAGACATCACCCCTGTCCTGCACAGAGTTTTTAATCTAGTTGTGGACACAGACAAGAAACTGGATAATTATGCTAGTGGCAATAAATGCTTCATTAGATATGCTAGAGAAGGGAAAGGCAGTAAAGTGTAGGTTTTAGAGCCTGAATGCCTGGGTTTGAATTTTAGCCTTACCACCTCTTAACTGTATATCTTTGGGCAAATTGTTTAACCTATTGGCGCCTCAGTTTTTTATCTGTAAAATGGGAATTATAATTGAGTGCCTATCTTGCAGAATGATTGTGAGGACTAAATGAGTTAATAAATGTAAAGTGCACATAAGAAGTATCCAATAAATGTTAGCTGTTATAAGTGATACGTAAGAGGGGGAACAAAGCCAGTAAAGCAGAGTTTATTGAAAGCTTCCCAGGGGGAGTGAACATGTCTAAGCTGAGCTTTGCAGAAATAATAGATATAGCGGTTAGCTAGGTTTAGAAGGTAAAAAGCCGGGAATAGCATTTCAGGTATAGGAAAAACACATACAAAGCCCATTTTCCTGCCAGCCTATTTCAGGCTCATCAGCTCAATCACAATTTATTCAGAAACCTGACACTGTGAACACTGCTCTTTCTTTAAGCTAAAATGGCTTTCACATATATCATGTAGCTCCAGTGATGCTCCCAGAATCTCAAAGACATATACAATGAGGCTAAGAGAGGCAGAAGCAGCAGGAGCTCTGGATAGGCTGGTGAGCATGGAGAAAATGCAGGACATGAAGAAGGGTAACGCTTACACTCTGATCTCTGCCCAAGTGCCTTGTGGCTGGGGAGGACAGAGAAAGAGCAAGAGAGAAAACCAGGGTCCAAAGGGAGGGGAAATGTTGCTGAGTTAAAATAGCTAGGGGCTGGTGAAGGAAAGATGAAAAGAGCTAGAAGCAGGACAAATATAAAGCAAATTTAAAACTCCACAAAGTATACACTCCCAATCAAACCAGCTTTACGCAGTTTCGCAGATAAAGTCCTAGCAATCATTTAAAGAGTTCCTTTAAATCATGCTTGCCATGCAGGCAGCCCACCGAAAAGAACAAGCTACTGTGTTGTGCTTATAACTTTTGCAGAGACATTTCCAGAGGAGCCCAGTGAACGGGCCAGATGAAAGACTGCCGGTGGGCCAGGGAACCCTGCCCTTGGCTTTGAGCCACATCAGGGAGTTGAAGGGAGAAAGAAAGAGACCAGCCTGCAGCCCAGTTTGTAACTCTGGAGAGAGCAAGACTGACGTTTGGCACTCTACGCTCACAAAGAGAATTTTTAATGTCTCATGATGCCTCTTGCTTGACAATATCTACAGGAATTGGCCAACACAATGTGACATTTTGGTATCTAGAATCAGGACATAATTCCTTCCTGGAGTCCTTGTTCTGTTTTCCCAGGATGTGGCAGGGTTTGATGATGATGATAACTGGTGCTTGGGGCCTGCCTTGCTTTTTATGCATTCATGATTATGGTCTGTATGCAAAATTTGTAGCAGTCTCTCACCTTCTGAAAGCAGCCAGAGGAGCTGAGGGCCATCATGGGGAAGGAAGAAGCACAAAAGCCTACTGAGTACCAAAGACTTGAAAATCCAAAGCAGGATCTTGGAAACCATCTGCTCTCTCGGGAAGAAAGGTACACCTGGACAGAGCACGTGACTTTCCAAAGTCACACAGTTACTAACAGAGCCGTGATATGGTTTCAACCAGTGTTTTGTTTGACTCAAGGGAAACACTGGCCTGAATTTTCTTTCTTTCACACAGCTAAGCACAGGTTTTTTTTTTTTTAAAAAAAGAAAGCTACATGAGTCATGTTAATTCTCTTCATTTTGCTGCAATGTATTGTTACTCTGTCAGGAGGGTCCGGAGAATAGAATGTGATTTCTCATGCCAACAGGTTACCAACCTGCATGATTTCTGTGTGGCATAGATATTTCCAAGGCAGCTTAGAGTGAAATTCAAAAGATTTAAAATAACCCCCTTAACTGCAAAATAAAACCTGTCCCTTTTTCAACACCTTCCTAGGTCTTTCAGCATGAGAATGCCAAGGGCCTTCGAATAGCCCTTACATTTCTCAACAGGTCAGCCAAATTGACTTGCTTCCCGCACCCTTTGTACCCCGTTCTCATTCGCTCCCCTTTCCAACATGTCCCTAGCTGCCACTCAGTGCCTTGGCCTTCCTCCAAACTGCTCCCCCTAAGCAGTAGCCCATGCTCCCCGTTTTTCCAGACACTCCTACCTTAATTTGTTATTTCTTATTAAGTACTTTCTCCATGCTGGGTACTGTGCGAGGTACTTTACACATGGTATATCACTTAATCCCAGAAGTTCCCTCCAGGCCTCTTGCCCTTACCCTCAGCATCCAGGCAAAACTTTCCTATCCCACGTCCCATACTGTCAGAGCCCTGCTTCAATTGCCAAGGTAACAGCTAGTTATTTGACACTTTAATCTGTGCTAAGATGTTAAGTGACACCCCTCAAATCACACTATGTAGACATCTGTAAACCTCTATATTGATTTATTGGAAACCTATGCTTTGCCCAAGGGTCTAATTCAGTACTCTTCATAATAATAATACCGTTTATTTATATAACTTGTAAAAGCCCTTTCACGTAATTACCACATATTAGCCCTTAGCAGTGTTGAGGTGTTAATGAGGATTTATCCATTGCCATATAATACAAAGGCATGTTTTAAGGTGCCCTTAACGGCCCCAACCTACTGTTTCTTTTCAGGTCCTGGCCCTGCTCTGACAAATCCTGTCTGGCTGACATAGGAAGTCAGAATTGCTATGCAATCCAGGGGCTGGGAGTAGGGACAAATGCAGTAAGAGGGAGGCCAGGAAAGTCAGGAAAAGTGCTGAAAAAGCAGTCTCCTAACTTTCCCACAGCCTAATACTATAGGGGTCTGAAATTCAGGCCAAACCTCTAGCCTAGCTACTCCTGGCAGCTGCTACGGCCAAATACCAACTCTAGTCTGGACTGAGGAGCTCTTCTTTCATCTCTGTTCCCTCACCTGTCACTAGCGTAACCTGGGGTAGGGAAGCAGTCCTAAATAAAGCCCCACGTCAGGGCTTCACCAAGAGACTAAAATATTGTGCTTTTCCCACCAGAAAGGACATTCCTCAAGGCAATTCTGTGCCTCTGCCCTCGGCACCACCACCACCAGTCTAACAGTGGGAGCTTCCTGAGGACGAAGCAGTCAGTGTCTCCTCAAATAGGGTGAACACGTGACAAGAAGAGAGGGTAACTGGAAACATTGAGGTCAGAGATCAGGATGACAGAACTAGAATAAAATGTCGAGAATATCCAGAACAGTGGATCTTAAACTTCAGCATGTACCAGAATCCCCTTAAGGACTCATTAAAACACAAATTGTGGCCAGGCGAGGTGGCTCACGCCTGTAAACCTAGCACTCTGGGAGGCCAAAGCAAGAAGATCACTTGAGGTCAGGAATTTGAGACCAGCCTGAGTAAGAGCTAGACACCATCTCTACTAAAAGCAGAAAAAATTAGCCGGGCATGATGGTGCATGCCTGTAGTCCCAGCTACTCGAGAGGCTGAGGCAGGAGGATCCCTTAAACCCAGGAGTCTGGGTTTGCTGTGAGCTAGGCTGACGCCACAGCACTCTAGCCCAGGCAACACAGGGAGACTCTGTCTCAAAACATAAATAAACAAACAAACAAACAAATAAATAAAACACAGATTGCCAGGCCCTACCCCAGAGTTTCTGATTTAGTAAGATTTTTTTTAACAAGTTCCTAGGTGATGGTGATGCTTCTGGTCCAGGGACCAGACTTTAAGAACCACTACTCTAATCTATTCTACACATTGCACAGATAAGGATATTGAGTTCCTGTGAAGAGTAATAACATCACCATTTTGGTGATGTGGAAACTAATGAGAAGTTTAGTAACTTTCCCAAGGCCACACAACTAACAAGTGGTACTCAACTTTTAAACCCAGGCATTCCAAGCCCATCTCTACTTTTTACTATGCTACAGAGACCTCTAAAAGTATAGATTTTAGAGTCTGTGTTTGAAACCTGGCTCCACCATTTCCTAGTAATGTGACCTTGGGTAGGTTACTTCATCTACAAAATGGAGGTAATAACAGTTACCGTGAGAATGCAATTAGATAATATATGTGAAAGCTCATATGGGTAAACACTTAGCCCTGTGTCTCACTGTAGTTAAGTGCTGAGTAAATGGCAGTTGCTACCATTATCACAGCCAAAGTTGCTTTTGTCATTGGTTGAGGAATTGTGGGAGACACCTTTCTCTTGGCTTCATGTTCCCAATTGGAGAAACATCAGTTAGTGTAACACCACTGACCTCTCTTCAGCCTTGCATTTTGCCTTTCTCAGAAGGAGGGAATTCTACTGGTAGATTTGGGGGCAGGAAAAGGACATGTGTAACCAGTAGGAATCTATCTCCTTTTAAGAGGGAATAAGCGCTAATCTACTCACAACAGTAAGATCCCCCTTATGGGCTAGACCTATGGTGTCCTTGCATTTCTTCCATCTAGGTGGGTATCTCTGCCAAACTCTGGGGTTCAGAAGTAAGAATCCCACTTGGAAAACACACCTAAGCCACTCTCTCTAGCACTTTTATCAGCAATGAAACTCTCTTGATCTCTATCTGCTTTACTTCTTTGTCTCTCTTGGTCAGTTCAGAACTGGAGAAAGAAAAGTACGAGCATTATTTATTAGGCCACTTAAACTTCTGCATTATTATTGCTCATTCATGTGAGTTAGTGTAAGAACTTATTCTGAACTAAAGTCTACAAACTCCCATTCCAGTGCTCACTAATTATCCTAGCTTTATTATATTGAAAAATACCTTCCAGGTTGCATTTCATTTACTTCATTTTTTATAGACTTTTATTGAGATATAACATATACAGGAAAGTGCACAAGTTGTAAGTACAAAGCTCAGTGAATTTTCACAAACTGAACATACCCATGTATCCAGCACCCAAATCCATACCCAGCATACCAGGGCCAAATGTTAGAATCCCTCTCCCCATCCAATGCTCATCTCCAGCCCAGAACCTATTCATGTGGCTGCCTGGGAGGTGTGGTCAAATGTGTTTTGAAGATTGGAAGAACCTGTCATGAGTTAGAGGCCAAGATGGTGGACTAGAAGCACTCTGCAAAAGGAGAGGACCAAAAGTTGCAAATAGATGCCCACTTACAGATGGACCTTCTTGGAGAGAGCACTGTGTATCATCAGACAAGCAATGGGAGAGACTCAGAGTGAAGGAGAGGGAGACAGAGTGAGCCACTTGGCAAGATTGGAAAGTACCTGGGGGAAGCATCCACATGTGGGGAAAAATAGAAGAAGAGAACCCTGGGACTCCATACTCCCCTCTGTGGACATTGTGACCCAAGCTGTGAAGGGGCCCCTACCATCACAGCAGACTTCCAGACTGATCAGGGAGCTGCTTGTAGACTTTAGATTGGAGAGTGGGTAGAGCAGGGACACGCTGGCTTCCATTTCCAGGTCACTGAAACTCATGCCATTCTGAGCTCTTGGGTCCAAAGCACCTGGTTTACAAAGGGCTCGGCTTTGCTGCTACCATCTCTACATCACCCCTGCCTGGCCAGGGAGGGAGCAAGGATAACAGATGTGTGCTCCATGACTGTGAGCTGAGCTCACCTCCCGCCCAGGGGATTTGAATAAGAGCAGGAGCTGCCAGTGCCACCTGAGAAGCCCCACAGCAACTACCCTAACAGGCCCTGCACAGGGAGAGAGCCCCAACCACGCATCAGCCTGGCCCTGTAGCCCCTCCAATGCTCCCACGATGCCACTCAGACCCATGACCCTGTCCCCGCGACTCCTGCACTGCCCCCAGACCTGCAGCCTCTCTCACAGTTCCCACACTGACACCTGGTGGGACCCACACCTGGGGCCCAACAACCTGCGTCAGACCAACTAGCCATGTGCTGCCACTGCACCTGGACCTGGGGGAAGCAAATGCTCTGACACTTGTGACCACCACCTAGATAGCCTCGCCCAGCTGCCATTGCCACTACCATAGAAAGACCGGGACAGAGCAATCTCCCACAATGCCCACATCTGTGGAGAGGGACTTGCCCAGCTCCCAGCTCAAGGTTCCATCAGCAGCCCGGAGAACAACTCATCACTCTGCACAAAGATCCTCAAGCATAGCCTTGGACTATGACAATCACAGCAGATTGGGACAATGCAGAATGGCTGCATTACAGGCTCTCAGTGCTTCTGACCCTCTCCTACTGGGTCAATCTTCTGGAGTAGGACACAAAAGTGCCATCTAGGGAATTATCCTTCTTCTCACTAAGTAGGAGAGATTGCAGCAAAGGAGCACAGTTACACTGCAAACCTATATGCCTTCAACTGAGAGAAGAGATTTCAGATAAGAAGTAACCAGCAAAAGAACTCTGGCAATATGAAAAAACAAGCTAGTTTGACAGCCCCAAAGGATCAAAATACATCTACAGCAATACATCAACAGACCCCAACCAAAAGGAAATTACCAAAATGTCAGAAATGGAATTCAGAATATGGAAGGCAAATAAAATGAATGGAATTGAAGAGAAAGTTGGAAATCAACAAAAAGGAGTCAAAACAAATTTCAGGACATGAATAAAAAAATGAACAAGTCAGTAAAGAGATAGACAACATAAGAAAGTACATAATAGACCTTAAAGAAATGAAAGAGTCATTTAGGGAATTTCAAAATTCAGCAAAAGCTTCAATAACAGGCTAGAGTGAGCAAAAGAATGAATTTCAGAGCTTGGAAAACATGGCTTTCAGATTAGATTAACTCCATCAGTCAAAAGCACACAAAAGAGAATAAAGAAGAATGAACAATCACTCGGAGAAATATGGGACTATGTAAAGCGAGCCAATATACAAATTATAGGTATTCCTAAAAAGAAAAAACAAAAAGCGTGAAAAACCTATTTGAGGGAATTACTGAGGAAAACTTCCCTGGTATCACCAGAGATTCAGATATCCAGATACAAGATGGTCATTGAACACCAGGAAGATTCATAGCAAATAAGACATCTCTAAGACACATAGTCATCCACCTCACCAAACCCAAAATGAAGAAGAAAATTCTCCAAGCTGCAAGACAAAAGCAACAACTAACATACAAAGGAAAACCCAACAGGCTAACGGCAGACTTCTTAGCAGCGATCTTACAAGCCAGAAGGGATTGGGGCCCCATTTTTAATCTTATTAAACAGAACAACTGTCAGCTAAGAATTTTGTATCCTGCAACACTAAATTTCATAAATGATGAGGAAATAAAGATTTTCGAAACAAGCAAACACTAATGGAATTTGTCACTACCAGACCTGCCCTATAGGAAGTGCTTAAAAGTCCCCTATACATTGAACAGCACAATAGATACCTACCAGTGTAAAAACTTTCCAAAATTAAGTTCACATCTCATACACAAAAAATAGCACAAGAGGGAAAACAAAACAACATGGTATCATCCAATATGATGAACAGAACAGCATCCCACATATCAATACTAATACTAAACATGAACAGTCTTAATTCCCCACTTAAAAGACATAGATTGGCTGGATGGATGATAAAAACACAACCCAACTATATGTTCTCTTCAAGAAACCCATCTAACATGCAAGTACTCACACAGAACCAACGTAAAGAGATGGAAAAAAGTATATTCACACAAATGAAACCAAAAGTAAGCAAATGTACCATTCTCATATCAGATAAAATAGAATTTAAATCAACAATGGCAAAAAAAGATAAAGATGGTCATTATATAATAGTAAAGGGAGCAATTCAACAAAAAGACAAAACAATCTTAAATATATATGCACCTAACACAGGAGCTCCCAGATTTATAAAACAAATTCTACTATATCTAAGCAAAGAAATAAACAGTAGCATCATAATCACCAGAGACTTCAACACACGACTGACAGAACTGGACAGATCATCGCAGCAGAAAATCAACAAAGAAACACTGGACCTACATGTGACTCTAATGGACCTAACAGACATTTACAGAACATTCTACCCCAAAACTACTGAATATACATTCTTCTCATCAGTGCATGGGACATTCTCCAAAATTGATCATATCTTAGGCCACTAAAAACATGTCAACAATTTCAGAAAAATAGAAATCACACCATGTATCTTCTCACACCACAGTGGAATAAATCTTCAAGTCAACTTCAAGAGAAACTGTAAAATCTAAACAAAGACATGGAAATTAAACAACCTCCTGCTGAACAAACCCACAGCCAACACAATACTGAACAGGGAAAAGTTGAAAGCATTCCCCTTAAGAACTGGAAAACAACAAGGGTGCCCACTGTCACCACTTCTATTCAACACAGTACTGGAAGTCCTAAACAGAGCAATCAGACAACAGAAAGAAATAAAGGGCATCTAAATCAGGAAATAAAAGGTCAAACTATCCCTGTTTGCTGATGATATGATCTTGCATATAGAAAAACCTAAAGACTCCACCAAAACATACCTACAATTCATAAATAAATTCAGCAGAGTCTCAGGTTGCAAAATCATTGTACTCAAATCACAAAGCATTTCTACACACTGATAACAGTCAATCTGAGAGTCAAACCAAGGACTGAATACCATTTACAATAGCTACAAAGAAAATAAAATATCTAGGAATATACTAAGCCAAGGAGGTGAAATATATCTACAAGAAGAACTACAAAACACTGATGAAAAAAATCACAGGTGACATAAACAAATGAACAAACATTGCATGCTCATGGATTGGTTAAAGTGTTATAGTGTCTATTCTGCCCAAAGTGATTTACGGATTCAATGCAATTCTCATCAAAATACCAATGTCATATTTCACTGATCTAGAAAAATAATTCTTTGCTTCATGTAGAACGATAAAAGAGCCTGAATAGCCAAAGTTATCTTAAGCAAAGAGAAAAAATCTGGAGGCATCACATCACATGACTTCAAATTATACTACAAGGCTATAGTAACCAAAACATCATGGTCCCGCACAAGAACAGAGACATAGACCAATGAATCAGAACAGAGAACCCATACATAAAACCATCCTCATATTGCCATCTGATCTTTGACAAATCAGACAAAAACATACAATGGGGAAAAGAATCCCTATTCAATAAATGGTGCTAGGAAAATGGGATAGCCACATGTAGAAGACTGAAAAAGGATCCACACCTCTCACCACTCACAAAAATTAATTCATAATAGATAACAGACTTAAACCTAAGGAATGAAAGTATAAGAATTTTAGAAGAAGAGTTTGGAAAAACTCTTCTAGATATTAGCTTAGGCAAAGAATTTATGAAGAAGACCCCAAAGGCAATCACAGCAACAACAAAAATAAATAAATGGGACCTGATTAAATTAAAAAGCTTCTGCACAGCCAAGGAAACAATCAATAGAGTGAATAGACAACCTACAGAATGGGAGAAAATATTTGCATGCTATATATCCTATAAAGGGCTAATAACCAGAATCTACAAAGAACTCAAGCAAATCAGCAAGGAAAAAATCAAACAACCCCATTAAAAAAGTGGGCAAAAGACATGAAGAGAAGTTTTTCAAAAGATAGACTAATGGCCAATAAACATATGAAAAAAATTCTCAATGTCTCTAATCATCAGGAAAATGCAAATCAAAACAACAATGAGATATCACCTAACTCCAGTGAGAATGGCTTTTATCTAAAAGTCCCAAAACAGCAAATGCTGTCGTGGATGTGGAGAGAAAGGAACTTTTATAAACTCTTGGTGGACTGCAAACTAGTTCAACCTCTATGGAAAGTAGTATGGAAATACCTCAAAGAACTAAAAGAAGACCTACCATTTGATCCAACAATCCCACTACTGAGTATTTACCCAAAGGAAAAGAAGTCATTTTATCAAAAAGACACCTGCACTCTGTTTATCCAGAGAAAAGATGAAGAGGAGAAATTCCTTGACATCCTATCTATTAAGAGCAGCTGAGAAAGAAGATAAAAATCACCCAAAGGAAATAAAAGTCATTTTATAAAAAAGACACTTGTACTCAAATGTTTATAGCAACACAATTCACAATTGCAAAGATGTGGAAACCCAAGTGCCCACCAATACATGAGTGGATTAATAAAATATGGGATATGTATATCATGGAGTATTATTCAGCCATAAAAATAAAATGGTGAACTAATACCTTTTGTAACAACCTGGACAGACCTGGAGACCACCCTCCTAAGTGAAGTATCGCAAGAATGGAAAAACAAACAACCACATGCACTCACTATTAAATTGGAACTAAATGATCAACATTCATGTGTACATATGGTAGTAAAATTCAACAGATGTCAAGCAGGTAGGGGATGGGTAAATTCACACCTGACAGGTGCAATGCACACTTACCTGGGTGATGGACACACTTATAACTTTGACTCAACCTGTACAAAAGTAATTCACGTAACTAAAACATTTATACCCCCATAATATTCTTAAATAATAATAATAAAAGAAAATGTAGGAAAAAACTCTTCTAGACATTGGCCTAGGCAAGAAATTTATGACTAAGACCCCAAAGGCAAATATAGCAACAA
>CAUYSK010104982.1:0-26069 GCA_963575035.1 Avahi laniger
CAAACAACTAAAAGCAAGCACGGTTACAGAAGCAAATGGCATTAGTTACAATCAAAGAGAACACATTTTTCTAATCTCAAACAATTTGTTCCACACAAAACAAAGTACATTCTCCTACTATCAATTCCTGTCTTTCACCAGTCATGCCTGCAGGAACACTGGGGAGGTCAGCCCTTGTCCCCACCTGGCACCTCACTGCTGTGGGGCCCCTAAAAGCATCTCTTCATGGCCTCTAAAGGGTTAAAGTGTGTGGATCATCGACACCCCTTGACCTCCTGTTGAGAGCCATAGCCAGGGCTCAGCAACCTGGACCACCTCCACCCAGCTCCCCAGAGGGAAGGCCCTGGCCGCTGGGCGCTCCCACGTGGTTGATGGTGAAGCTGCTGCGGACCCAGGTGGGCAGAGCCCATCTCCTCTCTCCTGAGGGATGGCATTACCTGCCTGGCCCCGCCAGGACTGATCTGCCCTCAGGGCACCTCCACCTACTCTCAAAACCCTCAGGCAGCAGAGTTAGGCCAGGCTGCTGGGAAGACAGGAGAGGACAGAAGCTGCCTGGCCTCACCATGGTCTCTGCCACAGAGTGGAAATACTCACAGTTTGGTGGCTCAGTCCTCGGGACCCAGCCCTCAGCCCTGTTGGCAATGCCAATCCTAACAACAGGCTCTTATGGGCATCCTTTTGCCATCTGCCAGGGTGGTCTGTGCACATCCCTATGACACAGCCATTTTACAGAGGAGGACACTGGGGTCTGTCAGAGATTTAAGGGACTTGCCCATGGTGACTAAGTGGCAGAGCTGGCCTTGGGGCTGGGTCTGACTCCAGGGCATGTGCTCCCAGCCACTGGGCAGTACTGCCAAGTCTAGGGGGGACATCATGCTGACGTTCCCAGCCTGGCTCAAGACTGTCAGAGTGTTTGAGGCCTCACCCCAAGGTGCTCCCAGCCACCTGTTTCCTCTGCCCTGTCCCCCTTTCTCCTCCTCGGCACCATCCTTCTTCCTCCCTCCCTCCCTCCCCAGCTCCCACCACCTTCTAACATCCTTGAAGGGAAGGGGGTCTGGAGTCAGCAGGGCCCTTTCCCCTGCTGGGGAAAAATTTTACCAAATGGCATAACACCATAGTCAAAAGTGGGGTTGTGAAGTCCAAAGACATGGCCTGGAATTTCAGCTCTGCAACTACTAACCTTGGCAAGTCCCTTGACCTCTTTGAGCCTCAGGTTCCTTGTTGGTAAAGTGGGAATAATTAATAGAATGCAACTCATAAGGCAGTAGGGCTTAAATTAGATAATGCAGATAGATGGTTTAACCCAAGGCTGCCCCTTGCCCATAACATTAGCTAACATCGTCATCACCGCCACCGTGATTACTTGTAAAAATGAGGGGCCAATGTTAGGCACTGGCAGATGTCAGTTTCTCTTGCCTTTATGTAATCTGCAATGTGTCTTTCACCCAGATTTGGTACTTTCACTGTGGACTAGAAATTAAGGTCCTTTTAAAAATAGATTTTTTAATCATATAAGTAGTGCACAAATACGTACTATTTGTTTAAAAAAAACCCTTTTAATGCTATAGATAAGGCCAAAGTCTCGACTGCCTGTTCTGCACACTCCCTCGTCTCTGTCGCCTCCCTGCTCCTCAGAGGTAATCTCTGTTAGCGTCTTGCTGCGTCTGCCTCAGGCGCTTCCCTACGCATCTGCACGCAGACGTACTTGTCCCGTGACATAAACAGGGTGCTTTACGTGTATTTGATTTGTTTTTACATAAAGGGATCGGACTGATCATATCATTCTACAACTTGCTTTTTCTACTCAACAACACATCCTGTGATTTTCAAATGCCAGTGCAAAAGGAAGGAGGTAGGGGGTTCTTGGGTCTGGAGGCTGGGCAGACAGACAGCAGGACAGGGATTCCTCGACTGCCCAACCACATATTGCTCACCCAGACGCTTGACGTTAGAATGCCCACCTGTGCTCTCCGGAGGTTCTTCTAGTTTGTCTTTGCAAACGAACTGCAATTTGTTCTCTGTCTGAATCACCGTAAGCCGCAGGTACTAAAAATAAAAACGTCCTTCTCTCCCTCTAGTCATTCAGTTCACCTGGCTAGTGGGGACCGCTGTGCGGCACAGTGGTTTCTTCTTTACGAGATTGTGAGAAGATAGCGCAGGGACTGCACAGCCCCGGGCCGTCCTCAGCACCAGCCTCTTTTCTTGAGCCCTGAGTCCTGTAGAAGCTGTGATAATAAACAAGAAAAACCAGAAAGGCACGTGTGGCCCACAAAGCATGGAATATCTACCCGAGCATTACAAAGGTTGCCTGTGACTCAATCCTGCTGTCGGACAACGTTCTAGGCACTGACCAACGTCTAAGAACTGGCCCTTAGGGGATTTTTGGGGGGCCAACCCAGCCACTGACTTCGTCCTAGAGATGAAATGGCCCTAACCAGAAGTGGCATTTTGGTAAAAACGTAGCCAGGTTACTTCCTGCTGCCATAAGGGGTGGAATTTTCCTTGGAAGCCTCACACTTTTTCTGCTTCCGGACAGCCTTGTCCTGGTGAAGCAGTCATTGTTTCTCTCGCGGCCTCCGGGTCCAGAGCTGGGCCAAGCACAACAGCCGGGCTGCAGAGCAGAAAACCAGCGTTCCTCAGGTGCGTGTGAAACAGACCCAGGCCTCCACGTGACAGGGAAAGGGAGCCTGCCTGCTCTTGTCCACCCCAGATACTTCCAGCCTCAACCGATTCATCACCGCCAGCACACACATGCAATTCTAATTTGCGGGAACATAAGTCATGAAATTTTAAGATCTCCAGAAATCCCATAACCTCTGGATAAGAGAGCAAATACATGTTTGGATAGTCACTGTTCTAGAACCGTTGGCACGTCCTTCTCTGTCATAACTAGCGACTAGCCCCAGCTGATTCGGTGCAGTGCCCTTCCCATCGTCCCCCAGCGCGTCGCCACCTGCTCACCTGGGAGCCAGACATCAGTGGCTGGCTTCTTCATGGCTTGCTTAATATCTTGTATGCTTCGCAGCTTTATTCCGGGTCTCCTTCTGAGCTCCCTTTTTCCTAATATCAGCCCCTCCTCTTGAGGATGGATTGTTGAAGGCAAAGGCCTTTCAGAGACCCTGGCCTCAATAACTCACCCACAGGAAGGGCCTTTGTTGGATGGACAGATAGAAGGAAGTTTAGCACAAGCAACTTTTGTTTGCTCTACATGCAGAAAGAAAGGAAGCAGTTTCATAGGCAACCAACTAATTTTGTATTGGTCTAGCCAGGGACGAAGACAACTCCGTCCAATGTTTAGGTAGGAATGAGGGAGGATGGACGTATCCAGCAGGGGCACACGTATTCTTGGATGCTGTGTGAGCATGACACACTTGAATTTATCCCCTTTTCCCAAAACCGCTTGTCCTCCTATACTCTCAGATTGGGACTATTTTGGTGTCACCGTTTGTTTGTTTTTTTATAGAGACAGGGTCTTGCTCTGCCTCCCAGGCTGGAGTGCAGTGGCACAAACATAGTTCACTGCAGACTTGAACTCTTGGGCCCAAGTGATCCTCCTGCCTCAGCCTCCTGAATAGCTGGCTACAGGCTCACCACCATGCTTGGCTAATTTTTTTTAAGTTTTTTGTTGTGACAGTGTCTCGCTACATTGCCCAGACTGGTCTGGAACTCCTGGCCTCAAGCAATCCTCCCTCCTCAGTCTCCTAAATTGCTGGGACTATAGGTGTGAGCCACCATGCCCAGCTGGTGTCACCATTTGTAGTAGGCAAGAGTTGTTTAGTTCCACTGTATCCATTTTTCTTCTGGTAATAGCTGTATTTTCCTTGGGGGACTGTTCCCTTCACCCATACTCAAGATCTATGGCTCTGAGATCTCTGAAATCTTAAAGATCTGCAGCTGAGATTTATGACTCAACTCTCTCCCTCACGCATAGATCATGGAATCTTTTTTTCAATATATTATTACAAAATTTGCAAACATGGAGCAAAGTTGAAAGAATTTAATAGCGTCTGCTCATTAACCCACCGCCCAGATTCTACTATTAACATCTTCCTGCACTTGTTCTAGCTCATGTCTGTCCATCCGTCTGTCCCTCCATCAAATTCACCCATCTAATTGTTGGTGCATTTCAAAGTAAATTGCAGATATCGTACGCTTCCTCCTAAATATGTATCATTGGCTAGAGTCAAATATTTGTTTACGTGGTTTTTCTTTTATTGTAAAATTTGCATATAAGAAAATATACTTTTCAGCATTTGCTGAGCTTTATATACCCCGTGTAGCCAAGTCCCTACCAATATGTCGAACATCACCCCAGCACATTCCCTCTTCCCTTTTCCTGTCAGTCTCCACCCTTGACTCCCAGAAGCAACTGCTATTCTGACTTTTCCACGTGGGCTGTTGCCAGTTTCAAGCTATTGCAAAGCTACTATGAAAATTATTGTACAACTTTTTTTGTAGACACATATTTTCATTTCTCCTGGGTAAGTATGTAGGAGTAAAATTGCTAGGTTATTGAGTGTTTATATTTTTAGTTTTAAGAACACTCCGCTTCTCTTTTCCAGGTGGTTGTACCATTTTACATTGCCATGAACGATGTGTGGGTTCCAGTTGCTCCATAACCTTGCCAACATTTAGTGCTGTCAGTCTTGTTAGTGTTAGCCATTTGGGTTGGTGTGTAGTAGTTTTGATTTGCGTTTGCTTAATGACCAATAATATTGAGCACATTTCCTTGTGTTTATTTCTCTTCCTTTGTGTAGTGTCTGTCCAGATTTGTTTGCCCGTTTCATTAGGTTGTCTTTTTATTGTTGAGGTGTGAGAGTTTATATACGTATATCATAGACATCACTCATTTGTCACATAACATGTTTTGCGAACATTTTCTCCAGTCTGTGGCTTGCCTTTCTTTTTTTTTTTCTCTTTCTATTTTTTTTTTTTTTCCTCTCACTTTGTCACCCTGTCACCCAGGCTGGAGTGCAGTGGTGTCATCATAACTCACTGTAGCCTTCAAACTCCTGGACTCAAGTAATCTTCCTGCCTCAGCCCGAGTCACTGGGATTACAGGCATGAGCCACTGCACCTGCCTATTTTCTTAATAGGGTTTTGATGAGTACATAATCTGTGCCTATGTTAATTTGTAAATCTGAAATTAACATAGGCCTCAGAGATTATTTCAGGGATGGGTACGTGACCCAGGCAAGCCCATGGGTCATTTTCTAGGAAAGCTGGGACCAAACTGGGCATTTTCTGAGTATACATGACCTTGAGGAGCTGTGCTCTCTATTGCTCTTGGCATCCATCCATCTTGCACATGTGGAGAGACCCAATCTGAGAATGGCTCCGTCCCAGGGGGAGTGAGACGCAGACAGACAGAGAAGCCAGGTCTCAGAGACATTGCCTGAGTCCTTGCTGCAGGCTACAGATTGATAAAACTGCTGCCCACGAAGAACTCCCATCTTCCTGCCTTTATTCCTTTGCCAAGTGCTCCCTTCCCCAGAATGTGTCCACACGGCCGGCTCCGCTGCTGCCTTCTCCACTGAATTCTCTCTGATCTCTCCTGACTTTTCTGTGCCCATCCCAAAGTGACCTCCTCCTCTTCTGGGTGCTGAGTGTGGTTGGTGTCTCTCAGCATACATTGTTTATAACCATGTATTATTATGATTATTATGCATTACTCTTTTACAAAACCGCAAGCTCCTTTGTACCTGAATCCACATCTGATCTTAGTATTACTCACATGATATGGCCTCTGAGAATATTTACTGGTAGAGATTTCTGGAGGTGAGAGCACAGAAACCTTTAATTTTCTGCATGCGGTAGTCCTGTAACCCTTTATAAAAGCAGATATTGCTTTTGCATTCCAAAAAAAAATAAAGATGTCAAAACTCCTTGAATGAAAGAATGAACAAATAAGTGTATTTAGTAGCTTTAATTCCACTCCCAAATGTCTACATCCCAACTTTGGCAGGGACGCAATCAACGCCGTGTTTCCCCTTTTGACTCCCCGCCCACCTGCCCCCTCCTTTTTACTGTGCTTTCCTCCCCACTCCAGTTGCCTTCCCTCCCCAAAGCCCAAAGCAACAATCAGGAGTAGCTACGGTGGCCAGACTGGCGCATAAGACAGGTGTTCTTTCATGGGTCTGCTTCTTCTACTCCTTGCATGACCAACTCATCCCAATTTTCTCAGGACTTTCCTAGTTTTAGCATTGAAAAGTTCCATAGCCCAGGGACATTCCCAGGCAAACCTGAATGGCTGGTTAACCTATCTACTCCCCAAAACCCCACCAAGCTTATTCCATCACATGGAAGAGAGGAACTTCCATTGGTTCCTACAGTAGGCAGAATTCTAAGATGGCCCCTAGGTGCCTGTCCCCTCCTGTGTACGCCCTGTATGACCCTCCCACCTAGAGTGTGAGCCCTGTGAATGTGATGGGATGGCATTCCTGTGATTAGGTTACTAATCAGTTGACTTCGAGTCAATCAAAACAAAGATTATCCTGGGTGGGCCTGACCTAATCAGGTGAGACTTTAAGAGCAGGTAAAGTGTCAGAGAGCAGCAGTTCTGCTGGTCATGGATACCCCACCCCTCCATGAATTAATTCTGCCAAAAACCACATGAGCTTGAACCCCAAGTCTCAGATGAAAACTTAGCCCCAGCAAACATCTTGATTTCAGCCCTGCAAGACTCCAAGGAGAGAGTCCAGTTACACTCTGGCATGACTTCTGGCCTACAGAACTGTGAGACAAATTTGTGGTCATTTGTTATGTAACAACAGAAAATTAATTCAATCTTTTTTTTTTTTTTTTTTTGAGACAGAGTCTCACTCTGTTGCCCAGGCTAGAGTGCCATGGCATTAGCCTAGCTCACAGCAACTTCAAATTCCTGGGCTCAAGCGATCTTCCTGCCTCAGCCTTCTGAGTAGCTAGAACTACAGGTGTGCACCACCACGCCCAGCTAATTTTTTCTATTTTTACTTGCCCAGCTAATTTTTTTTCTATTTTTAGTGGAGATGGGGTCTCACTCTTTCTCAGGCTGGTCTTGAACTCCTGAGCTCAAGCAGTCCTCCCACCTCGGCCTTCCAGAGTGCTAGGATTACAGGCATGAGCCACCGCGCCCAGCCTAATGCAATCTTATGAAGGGCACTCTTCCATACAGGAGAAAGCTGGGTGACCGTGGCGAGTTCCTCGGCCTGCTGAGCTGTTGCGAATAATGCTGCTATAAACATGGGTAAGCGAATATCTGTTGAATCCCTGCTTTCAATACAGTTGGATTTTGATTCATGTTCTCTCATAGGACATTGTGCATACTAGCTCTCCAGGAAGATAAACCCCAGGAGGCCTCACCTCCGTCCCGCGGCACTTAGCATATTACTCAGAAAGGAATGATGGGCTCAATGACAGAAAGAGAAGCCAGATTTCCTCCCCAGCCAGCCAGGGTTCTGCTGTCTGATGTGCAGGCTACTCCATAATTACACACAGGGAGGCCCCGAGACACAATCTCACCATGGAATTTCAGAACACTGGAGGAAAAAACAAAAAAAGAAGAAGATTCTATGGGTTTCCAGAGAAAGGAAGAGATAGTCACAAAGGATCATATATCAGAATAGCATCAGGTCTCACAAGCACAACAATGCCTGATGGAAGATAATGAAGGAACACCTTGGAAATTATTATTCTGATCTAAAATTCTATACTCAGCCTAACTATTAATCAGCTATGGGAGGCAGGGGGCAGAAAAATGCGCTAAAGAGATTTTTCTTTTGCCAGCAAGGCATGGAACAGCTTTGGCTAGAATCAATGCTGCCGCTTCAATTCTAGCAGAATGCTTGGGGGTACTCTACCCAACCGGTAATACTCTGGGATTTAATAGGTTGGAATTCATCCACTCAGCATCGTTTAGTCTACTTATGGACCAGATACCCGGTGTTGGGGAAACAGACAATGTAGACTAATTTCTATTAGGATTCTGGATTCATCACTTGACCTCACTGTGCCTTACTTTCTCCACTTCTAAAATGGATCGGATGTTCACTTATTTCACCACACAAGGATGATGGAAAGGGCAAGAGGATAAGAGATAATTTCAGCACCTCAAAGGGAAGATGAACAAATATGAGTCCAATTCTTTCTCCTTGTGTAACTCTATAATAGACACTGACTGTTTTGTCTGCTCAGCAAACCTCCCGGCAATATGGTGCATTGGGAGAGGATTGTTCCCCCCTTTCACTCCAACTTCATGGTTGATTTGGCTACAATCTTGGCCACAGTTGATTTAGCAGTGGACACCTGACCTTTCTCGGCCAATCAGAATCTTGCCCTGGGATTCTGGAACTGAGATATCAAAGTCAGTTTCTCCTCAGGTAGCTGAAACTGAGGTCATTTGAGGTCATGCAGGGATGTTTGCTTCAATATTCCATCATCCAGTCTGAAGAGCAAAAATAGCAGGTTGGCCACAGGAAAGAAGAATGAAGCCAAAGGAGGCACAGGAGAGTGACCAAGGTGAGAGAGATGAAGAGAGAGCACCTCCTGAGTTGACAGCCTTTCTCCGTCACCAACCTCAGTCCTTTTGTGGCATGCATTTCACAGGCTTCCCAGCATCACTCCAACAGATCCCTCCCTTTCCTGCTCCTCAACATTTTATTTCCTAGGTTGATTGCTTTTTTTTTTTTTTTTGAGACAGAGTCTTGCTCTGTCACCCTGGGTAGAGTGCAGTGGTGTCATCATAGCTCACTGCAACCTCAAACTCCTAGGCTCAAGTGATCCTCCTGCTTCAGCCTCCCAAGTAGCATGTCCCATGATGCCTGGCTAATTTTTCTATTTTTGGTAGAGATGGGGTCTCACTCTTTCTCAGGCTGGTCTCAAATTCCTGAGCTCAAGTGATCCTCCTGCCTCAGACTCCCAGAGTGCTAGGGTTACAGATGTGAGCCACTGCGCCCAGCCAGATTACGTTTTTCATTATGGTAAAATATAAATAACATAAAATTTACCATTTTAACCATTTTTAATTGTACAATTCATTGGCATTAAGTACATTCTCACTGTTACACAACCATCACTGGTACCCATCTCCAGAACTTTTTCATCATCCCAAACAGAAACTCTGTCCTGTTAAACAATGACTCACTATTCCCCCCTCCTCCCAGCCGCTGGTAACCTCTGCTCTATGTTCTATCTCTGTGAACTTGACTACTACTCTAGGTACTTCATAAAAGTGGAATTGTACAGTGTTTGTCCTTTTATGTCTGGCTCAACTCATTTAGCATAATGTTCTCAAGGTTCCCCCATGGTATAGCATGTATCAGAATTTCATTCCTTAAGGCTGGATAATATTCCATTGTATTTATATACTACATTTGGTTTATCCACTCACCTGTTAACAGACATCTCAGTTGTTTCTGCCTTTCAGCTACTGTGAATAATGCTGCTATGGACATTGGTGCAGGACAGGTGCCTTTTTTTGTTCAAGTGAGTCAGTGACAATTTTTGTTTTAGACAACCAGAAGATTTCTAACTAATACAGGGAAGGACAAACTGTAACCCTTAAAGCCAGACAACCTCCGGCCTTCCAAGAATAAATGATCCAACCTCAGTGTGGCACCAGACCCGTTTGGAATTCTGGGTGGAAAAATCTCAGTGGGAATGAAGGCTGGGAGCTGGCAAATGAATCACACTTTTTGTGCTATTCCACACCGTCAGGGGCTTGGTCGTCAGGAGAACTACAGCAGTAATTTAAGATAGCAGGGTTTAGGATATAAAAGCTATTTAGGAGGCAGGAGATATGGAATAAATAGGTAAGCAGGAACTCTCAAAACATGACATTGTTCTCATCATTTTTGCCTCAGAACTGGTAAATTCATGCACACTAACGTTTTTCTACAAACATCGTCTAAGCACCTCCCACATGTCTACTTAGAACTGAGACTATGGTGATGAATACACCGGAAATGGCCTCTGCCCTCTTAGAACATCCAGTCTAGCAGGGTCTGGCTCATAGTAGGTGTTCAATATGTATGTTTTCTTTTTCTTTTTTTTTAATTTTTTTTTAATTTGAGCATATTACGGGGGTACAAATGTTTAGGTTACGTATATTGCCCTTGCCCCAGCCGAGTCAGAGCTTCAAGCGTGTCCATCCCCCCCAATGGTGCGCACCGCACCCATTGCGTGTGTATATACCCATCCCCTCCTCCCCCAATACATATGTTTTAAGTGAATGATCTAATAATTATTTTTGTATGCTCGCTGGCATTTTATATGCGGCCGGTTTTTTGACAAATGTCATGCTTGAACAAATTTCTTCCAATCAGAAGTGAAAAGGCTCTCAGATCACGTGAAAAAATCAAACCTAAGTGCAACAGCTGGGGCTGATCAACACAATGGTGATGTTCCCGGTCGGGCAAGGTTTCCGTCAGCTGGAGTTTTCCTGCAAGCCAGTGAGCTTTTTACCCACAGGCATCACCCCAGCCGAGGCATCTGTCAGCTACCACTGTTACTTGCTGCAATAAAGGCATAAATGAAGGTTCTCAGACTTTTTGAGGGTAGATTTGAAAGACTGCTTTGGACCTAAAGCAGAAAATCAGGCCATATCATATGGTCAGAATTGATCCTGCTTACAAGGGCCAGTTGAATATACAAGAGTAGCTCTTCTGTTTAAAGACCCCATTAAAAAGAAAGTAAAGATATCAAAAGTTAAAAAGCCACAACATCACAGTGCTTGGGAGGGAGAAAAACAGCTGACAAGGGGTGCTAACAAATTTCTAGAAAGCACAAATTGGATGGCAGAGTAGCAACCCATGAAGCAGATCAGAAGCCAAGAATCTTCCTAGATGAGGCTGCCACAGGGGAGGGTGTAGACCTGTCCTGTAGAATGCCTAGAGTTTCATGCCTCAGAAAAGCAAGATAAGGCAGGGAGTGAGGGTGAGACCAAAAACACAAACAAACAAGCAAACCAGTGGATGGTCTGCTAAAAATAAATAAATATTCTCTAGGATTCCAGCAGGACACAGAGTCTACATACATAACAGTCACAATGTCCAGGGTATAGTCCAAAATCTCTGGGCATACAAAGAACCAGGAAAATGTGGCCAATTGTCAAGGGAAAAGACAAACAACAGATGGCAACCCTGAGATGACCCACACGAGGGAACGAGAAGACTCTCTAAAGCAGCTGTTATAACCTTGCTCCACGGGATAAAGTAAATTTGAAATAAATGGGAAGATGAGAACACAATATCTGAAATTTAAAAATCACAGAATGGGCTAAACAGTAGAATGGAGATGACAGAGGACATAACCAGTGAACTTGAAGGTATATTAATAGAAATTTCTCAGCCTAAAGAATAAAGAGGGAAAGAAAAGACTTAAAAAAATAAACAGAGCCTTGAGGACTTCAGTGACAATATCAAAAAGCCAAACGTGTGTCACTGAAGTCACAGAAAGAGAGAAAAAAATAGATTAGAGCAGAAAAAGAAGTTTGAAGAAATAATGGTCAAAACCTTGCCAAATTTGGCCAGGTGCGGTGGCTCACGCCTGTAATCCTAGCTCTCCGGGAGGCTGAGGCGGGCGGATTGTTTGAGCTCAGGAGTTCAAAACCAGCCTGACCAAAAGCAAGATCCCGTCTCTACTAAAAATAGAAAGAAATTAGCCAGACAACTGAAAATATAGAGAGAAAAAATTAACCGGGCACGGTGGCTCACGCATATAATTCCAGCACTCTGGGAGGCCGAGGCGGGTGGATTGTTTGAGCTCAGGAATTCGAGACAAGCCTGAGCAGGAGTGAGATCCCCATCTCTACTAAAAAATAGAAAGAAATTAGCTGGACAACTAAAAATATATACAGAAAAAATTAGCCGGGCATGGTGGTGCATGCCTGTAGTCCCAGCTACTTGGGAGGCTGAGGCAGAAGGATTGCTTGAGCCCAGGAGTTTGAGGTTGCTGTGAGCTAGGCCGACCCCACGGCACTCTAGCCTGGGCAACACAGTGAGATTCTGTCTCAAGAAAAAAAAACGAAAGAAAGAAAGAAAGAAAAGAAAAGACACTTGGAGAGGTCAAGAATGAAACTAACATTTCTTTAGCATTCCCCACAAAATCATCATTTTCAGTGGGGAAAAGATGATTGTTATTTATTTGGATTTTGTCCTTTTGAGGAAGTCCTGGGTTCTTACTGCCCATGATTCATGGCAGCCTTATCCCCAGGCTTGGCTTTTCTTGGACCCTGGACTGGAGACCAGAGCCCTTACCTGTCCTCACCCCTGTCTGTAGATCCCCCCCTCTTCCAGTCTTCTCTTATTTGCTTGTACTTTCTTCCGATTAGTAGGTGAACACTGTCAACTTCTATACCCCACCTCCAGATGTGCTTTCACTAATTCATTAATTTGAGCACATACCATATCTATGACAACTCACAGATGGGTCTCACTCTTGAAAAAGTCATGTAGTTGTCCTGTTCTAAAAAGGAGATTGTTCTTTTCCTGGACACAAGCTATCTAACTGCCATCCAGCATGGACCTAAGGGCAATGCAAACACATAACTCTTTGATATAAGCCTCCTTAGAGAGTCATGTCAACGCACAGGATACAAGTGTATCAGTATCTTTCTTTCCTGATTTAGGGTTTTAATTTTCAGATGTTCCTCCCATGAGCATTTACCTCTCTCAATCTCATTTCCACTATTTCCCCAGAGGTACAGCATTTGCCTTTTTCCAGTACCAAAATAAGAGGAGAGGAGAATAAAGTCTGGGAGTGGGAGAAGTTGAGTCATCTCTGGACTCTGTGTTCTGACTCTGACACCTCATTCCTACCCCTTGTCTCCAGCACATCACACGGTGTGGAGCAATTTTCTCCCTTTCTTGCCCAGATTATTGTCTACAAGTAGACAGATAAGAGAGAATGGAGACTGGTAGATACACTGGCACATAAATCTCAGGTGCACCCTCTCCAGAGCAAGGAATGTAGCTTTTAGAATTCTCCCATTTAGGTCTCAGGCACACCTCCCACCCTGCCCTCCTGCCACGTTATCACCCCCCCCCCCCCGCCCCACAAATGCCCACTTTTCTGATCTATCCAACCTCTCCCCCCACCCGTTCTGCCTTATAGATATTGACACTGCTTTCCCAGAGCCAAAAAGGACTTGGGATTAGGGTTCTCTGAAAACAGGAGTGGAAGGGCACACTCTGGTTCAGCGCTTGCCTCTACCACCCCCTTGTGACCAGTTCCGGACACACATTTCCTTGAAGAAACGCATGTTTGCTTCAGTCTCTAGCAAACGTACTGTTTTGGGAGTCCTCCTTCTTCCTTTCCCTTAGGTTATGCTGCCCCCTGCAGATAGACAAACTAATATCTATTGGTAAGGTTTGTGAATATTGAGTGCTGGATTTTAGGCCGCAGTTCCTACCTTTTACTGATTCAGGACTCTCAAACATTTCTCACGTCTCACTCCCAGCTCCCCAACATCAGCTCTCCCCTGAGCCCATGCACCATTAGAGAACTAAAATGAGCTGGTGGGTGGGGTGGGCTTGTAGAAGAAGCTGACTCTGTCCCAACTCCGACCTTAAGACTTCTCAGGCTACCCTCAAGCAAGATAAATGTTAGATATTGTACTTATGCGCTTTATAGTAAAACTGCTGGAAACAAAACAAAGAGAGAGAGAGAGAGAGAGAGACTATCTTAAAATCAGCCATAAAACACAAATCTCAGATTATCTTCAAAGGAGCAATAATTGGACTTCTCTTCTTTGAGAAGCTGACTTCTCAAACAGGAAAAAATGGAAGCTAGACAATGGGAAGATATCTTTAAAGAGCTGAAAGAAAATTACAGCCAACTTAGATTTATATGCCCATAGACAATATCCTTCAACAATGAAGGTGAAATAAAGACATTCTCAGGCAAAACAAAACAAAACAGAAGAAAAAATCATCACTAGCAAACTCATACTAGAAAAAATACTAAAAGTTATCATTTAGGCAGAATAAAATTTATCCTCTTACAACGTAGAAAGAAAAGAAGTATAAAGGAAAGAGTAAATAGGTAGGCAGATCTAAACAATTATTGGCTATACAAAATAATAATAAGAATTTCTTGAAACAGTGAATCATATAGAAAATTAAGTTGAAAATATAGAGTTGAAATACATGACAACAATGGGATATAAATTGAGATGAGGGTAAATTGAGTTAATGTTTTAAGTTCTGTGAATTATCTTGGAAGAGGATAAAAGGACCAACTAATAGTAGACTTTGAAAAACCAAGAATGTATTCTATAATTTTTAAAGTAACCACTAAACAATAGTAAATTAGTGTTACTGTCAAGCTTATAGAGGAAAGAGGAATAATAAAAAAATTTGATAAATTCAAAAAAAGACAAGAGGAGAAAGAACATGGAACATAGAGTAGGTGGGTTAAATAGGAAAAACCTAGTAAGATAAGATATTTAACTCTAAATATATCAAAAATTACATGAAATAAAAGCAGACTGCTTCAATTCAAATATAAAGATTGCAAGATTTGATAAATACAGCAAAACTCAGCTATATACTGTTCACAAGAAATACATCTAAAACTTAAACATACAGGAAGATTGAAAGTATAAAAATAGAAAATATATTGCATGAAAACACCAACCAAAAAAAGTTGGTATTAGTATAAAATAAAATGGACTTTAAGTAAAAGGCGTTATTAGAGGAAAAGAAGGATGTTCCATGAGGAAAAAAATGTATAATTCTCCAGAAAGATATAATAATTCCAAATTTGCATGCATCTAACAATATAGCTTCAAAATATATAAAGTGAAAATATACAGAACTACAAGAAATCATAACCAGATCTCCAATCATACTGGGAGATTTTAACATACCTCTTTTCATAGCTGACAGAATAAGCAGATAAAAACAGCAAGGTATAGAAGATTTGAGCATGATTAGCAAAACTGAGCTAATTAGCTCAATCCCTGATTTTTATAACACCACATTCAACAACTACAAAACACATTCTTTTAAAAAACATATGGAATGTTTATAAGAATTGATCATATTCTAGGCCATAAAGCAAGTTTTAACAAATTTCAAAAGATTAAAAGTCATTCAGAGCATGTTCTCTAAGCATGGTGCAATTAACTAGAAATCAATAACAAAAATATCACTAAAAATCCCCATACTTTTGAAAATTAAAAAATACATTTCTAAATAACCCATAGATCAAAGAAGAAATCAAAAAAATTAGAAAACATTCTGAATGGAATGGTAATGAAAATATTATATGTCAAAATTGTGAAGAATAGTCTGTTTCTGGATATGATAGCCTACTAATAGAAGACAAATCCTTCTACTGAGAAGGACAACACAAGTTAAAAAAAAATACAAATTAAATTATTTAAAGATATTGGAGAGCTACCAAAGCAGCCAGAATTTGAAGTACCAAACTTGTGGAGAAAAGGGAAACTTAATGAGGTGAAATTGACAATTTTTTCCTTGAGGCATTTGCCAATTCATTGTTAACACTGGAGGAGAGGCTGAAAAAGAAGCTGCTAAGAGGCAGAAAACCTGAGTAGGGTTTTCAGAAGCCTCATAGGGCTAAGGATTCAAAATGTAGAATTCAGGGCTACCTAGTCAACCAGGATTTGAGGGACTAAGAGCCTGGAGGAAAAAAAAAACCAGCAAAGAAATGGAATTGGCAGTCTGCGTTGCTTTTTTCCTTGAGACATTCACCAATTCTTAATAGGTATAGACCTAGAATCAAAGAAGCCAAGTAGGAAGAGGCAATTTAGGAGGCTCGAAAGATAAGCAGGGCTAGTAGAAGTTTCATGGCAAAGGGAAGATAAAAATTGGAGTTTGGGGACGTTCAAAGTTTGGGAACCTGATAAATACCCCAGGCTGTCAGTTAGAACCTCTGAAGGATTACACCCTAGAAATGAGGGTGAATAAGTTTGATAAAGACTGAAAACAATCTCAAATTAGTTATATTATTGATTGACTTTGGGGAATTTACTCCTATACTCTCTTTCCAAAGCTAAAGAAAATCTTCTCTAAATCAGGAAAATGTAATCTGGATTTTCTAGAATTTTTCATACATAATATTCAGCATCCAAACCACAGTTACCAGCATAGCAAGAGACAGGATAAATACAAATTTAAAAAAAGAATAAAAAGAAATAGACAATAGAAATAGACTTAGAGGAAATTAAGCTATTGGAAGTGCCAGGCATAGACTTTAAAATAATTGTGATTAATAAGTTCAGGAAAACAGATGACAAGATAACACTGTCATCTAAGAACTGAAATGTAAGGGGAAAAATCAAATGGAAATTCTAAAACTAAGAAATATAATAGTGACATTCAGCTTTAGCTGCGACATATAAAGAGCTTGGAAATCATCACTAACCTCCTCACAATTAAAAAAAATGCTGAACAAATATAAAATCAACTTTTCTAAGATCCAACAGAGAATTGAGGCCCCCGGGTAAACCAACACCCCAAAATCTGGAAATTCAAGTAGAATTACAGCCAAGACCAGTTTGCCTGAAACAGAAGGCTCTGGAACCTATTACTGGTAGAAATGCTTAAATAGTAATTTTGATAAACTGCTAAAGGCTGAGTGTGAACTATTAATGGCTTGAGAATTCAAAACTCCTGGGGGACCACTGTTGGGAGAGTGCCACACTTTCACTGATTTTTCCTCAAGGAACCCAAACAGGTTCTCGCATTGAAGATTGGAGGAAAAGGAGAAAAATCCCCTCATGTTTCTGGCAGAGAGGAAAATAACCATTTTGAAATATGCCTAGCGGGAAAGTAGCCGTCTTGAAATGTGTTCACCATAACAAAGGCCTGTCCTGAAAGAGAAACTATTTTAACAGGGCTTTATTGATCTAGAGCAATTAGCCAGCTCCAGCCCCAGCTAGACTTTCTGTTTCACATAAAGAGGGGGAAAAAGGGTTAAGAAGTACTTCTGAATGTCACATCCCAAGAGCTCAGGCCCACCCCAAATCTGAGATTTAATCACAAGATTATAAAATGCTTCCCTTCCTGACACCTCACCACATTAACAGAGATCCAGGATAACAGTGGATTGCAACTGAAATAGCTGCAAGACACCGACTCTATTTAAGGAGTTCTTAGAAAAATCCAAAGACAATAGGAAACAAACAAAAAAAAGGAAATTGAAACCTCTGGAACCTACAGTACAGCAAACATAAAACACAGCCTTGCTCCTAGCCAGATTAAAATAAACCTCACAATGAAAGCCTAATTACCTCAGTTCCTATTACCCAATACCTTAGGATAAGCTTTCAGCTACAACAAAAAAAGTACAAAGCATGCTAAAAGGTAAAAAATAAAACCAAAAAACAGTCTGAAGAGATAACGCAAACCTTAGAACTAAACTAAAATCCAAATCAGATTTTGGAATTATCAGATAAGGAATTTAAAATCTATGACTAATATGTTAAGGGCTCTAATAAAAAAAGTGAATAAACAAAAAGATTGAAACTCTTAAAAAAAATCAGAAAGAAATGCTAGAAATCAAAACACTGCAACAGAAATGAAGAATGCCTTTAATGAACTCATCAGTAGACTGGACACAGCTTAGAAAAGAATCAGTGAGCTTGAAGGTATGTCAGTAGAAACTTCCCAAACTGTAATACAAAGAGGAAAAAAAGCATGAAAAAAAGAACAGAATATCCAGAATTGTAGGATAATTTAAAAAGTTGTAATATACATAAATGGGAATACTGGAAAAATAAGAGAGAAAAAAGAAGAAACATTTCAAGTAATAATGGCTGATAATTTTCTAAAATTAATGACAGATAACAAACCACAGATCCAAGAAGCTCAGAGAACAGCAAGCAGGATAATTTTTTTTTCAATCTATACCTTGAAATATCATATTAAATCTTGAAAATATCCAGATGGAAAAAACATTTTACCCATACAAAACCAAAGATAAAAATTACATCAGACTTCTCCTCAGAAAACAAAACAAAACAAAAAAAAGAAGTCCAGCAGATGGGAGGAGGGAGGGGGAATGGGTATATTTACACATAATCAGTGCAATGCACACCATCTGGGGGATGGACACACTTGAAGCTCTGACTCAGGTGGGGCAGGGGCAATATACATAACCTAAACATTTGTACCCCCATAATATGCTGAAATAAACAATAAAATTAATTTTTTTAAAAAAAGAAAACCTGCAAGTAAGAGGAGAATGGGGTGAAGTATTTAAAGTGTTGGCAGGGGGATTTCCTAACAAGCTAGAATTCTGTATTCAGTGAAATTATCCTTCAAAAGTAAAGGAGAACTAAATAATTTCTCAAACAAAAACTGAGGCACAGGGAGGGCCACCCCTTGGAGCTCACTATACCCAAAAGCGGAGGGGCCACCCTGCCCAGATGCCCATTTCTATGAAATGGAAATGAGATGTCTCAAGTGCAGTAACTTTTCCATGAGAAAGTCCAGCAGTTCCTGTTAATCAAGAAAATATTAGAGTGACATCAACAAAAAATGGCAGAGTAGGGAACTCCATCTCTCCACAAAAGTGAATAAACTGGCAGAACTGTCAGAATCAACTTTATCAGAACTATGGAAACTAATTAAAAGTTTACGCCAACCAGGCAAATTCTTAATCAGGAAGGAATAAAGAGCTGAATGTTAGTAAGAGAGCTTTGCCACATTTTAACTTACCTCATCCCACTCTCTGCTCCCCAGCTCAGGGGCAGCCTTGAAGAAAACAGCTCACATTCCCAGTACATGTTACCAGTACCAGAAGAAGCAGAATGGACATTATTCTCAAAGAACTATGGTTGTTGAGTTTTATCTCTCTGGTGGTTCACTGAAGGACCAGCTCAACGGGCTTGCCTTTATTTCACCTAACTCAGAACACTCTCAGAGCTCAAATGGCTATCTTGGAGGCATTTGTTGAAAACATGTAAAGGCAAATGTATTATCCACTACTGCCTGGGGTATGGGATAAAAATTAGGGTAAAAAACAGACTATCTGAAAAGCTTGGGAGGAAAGGCTTGGGAGGAATAAGATGCTTTGGGGTATAAGAATTTTGTAAAGCTCCACATATTTCTGGGAATCTAGAAGGCCACACACATGTGCAGGTCTGGGCACATGCTGAAAACAGGCCCAAGAAGACCCAAGCCCTCATTTATAGCTGACTTTAAGGCTCTGAGTAAACAGGAGTGAAGGCCAAGGCAGAGTTGTAAACTACCCAGCTTAGTATTTAAGGTACACCCCAACATCATACACACACACACACACACACACACACACACACACACACACACAGAGTCCATTTGAAAAGACTGGGAGACTTTTATTGTTTTTTTGTTTCAAGTATTTAAGGAAATGTATGTTGATTTACTAGCTGACCACTAAGCTAATGGAACACACACTAAAGTGGCCACAGACTAAAAAGAATACAGACTTGAAAAAATTAGTTCAGAAAAATCAATAAACAAAAAAAACTGTAAGCAGCAAAACAGAACTCCCAAAAGAAAGCATAGCCTGATATCCAGAGTTTCTGCATTACAATATTCACAATGTCTAATTTTTTAAAGAAATATATTACAAGACATGCAGAGAAATGAGAAAGTATGGCCAAAAAGGAAAAAAGAAATTAATAGAAGCTATCCCCAAGGAAGCCCAGATGTTGGACTTATTAAATAAAGACTTTAAATCAACTAATTTAATATACTCAAAGAGGTAAAGAAAGCCATGTACAAAGAAGTAAAGAAAACCATGACAATAATTCTCACCAAAACCAGAAAATCAATACAGAGATATAAATTATAAAATAGAGTGAAATAGAAATTCTGGAGTTGAAAAGTATGATAACTAAAATGAAAAATTGACCAGAGGAGCTTAACAGCAGATTTGAGCAGGCAGGAAAAAAAATCAGTGAGCATCAAGATTGGATAATTGAAATTATACTGTCTGAAGAGCATAAAAGAAAAAAAAAAAACAAAAGAAAGTGAACACAGCCTAAGTAACTTTTGGAATACAATCAAGTAGACCAACATACGCATATGAAAAACCCAGGAGAAGAGAAAGAGACTGAGGAGAAAATAATATTTGAGGAAATAATGACCAAAAAGTTTTAAATATGATGGAAGAAAAAAAATGTACACATCCAAGGAAATCAACCGACTCCAAGTAGGATAAAGTCAAAGGGATCACACCAAAATATGTGATAATCAAAGTGTCAAAAGGCAAAGGGAGAATCTTAAAAGTAGCCAGAAAGAAGTTATTTGTCTTGTGCAATAAATCATCAATAAGATTAGCAGCTGGTTCCTTATCAGAAATCATGAAGAAGAGGTGACATATTTAAAGTGCTGAAAGAAAAAAATTTTTCAACAAAGAATTGTATATCTGTCCAAAATATTCGGAAATGAAGGCATGACATTTCCTGATTTCGAAATATTAATATATTACAAAGCTATAGATATTAAATTAAAATAGTATGGTACTGGCATAGAAACAGACATATAGATCAATGAAACAGAATAGAGAGCCCAGAAACAAACACAAGCGTATATGGTAAGCTTATAAAAAGAAAACTATAGCTGGGTAAATCACAGGAAAGTTATGGAAAACCAAAGGCAAAGAGAAAATCTTAAAAATAGCCAGAAAAAAACTGACACATTAACTTCAAAGGTACAACAGTAAGACTTACAGCTGACTTTGCAACAGAAATGGTGAAAGCTAGATGATAACAAAATTATACATTTCAAATGCTGAAAGAACATAACTGCCAAAAACAACCTTCGAAAATTGAGATACAATAAAACATTTCCAGAAAACAAAATTTGGGAAATTTGTTTCAAAAAAACCAACACCAAAAGAAAAAATAAAAGAGTTTTTCAGGCAGATAGAGGCATAGAAATGTAAGGCATGACAAATAATGGAAAAGATAAATGTGTGTGGTTAATCTAAGTGACTATTTACATATTAAAATAATGTCGCGTGGTGTTTAAAATATAAGCAAAATTAAAATATATGACAAAAATAACCCCAAAACAAAGTAAGGAAGTAAATTGTGTTATTCTATGGCATTTGCATCATTTGAAAAGTGTTAAAAATAATAATTTAAATTATGATTTAATAAATCAAGGGTGCAAGTTGTATATGCTGTATCAGAATTGACAAATATGTTTTATATAGAGACCAGAAAGTAAAGTTTAGTCTTTGTAGCCCAGATGGCCTATGTTGCAACTACAGATATTCCTTGACTTACAATGGAGTTATGTCACAACAAATCTATCGTAAGTTGAAAATATTGAGTCAAAAATGCATTTAATACACCTAACCTGCCAAACATCATAGCTTAGCCTAGCCTACCTTAAATGTACTCTAAATATTTACATTAGCCTGCAGTTGGGCAAAATCTCCTGGTGACACAGTAGACTGTAGAGTATTGGTTGTTTGCCCCTGTGATTGCATGGCTGACTGGGAGCTAAGGCTTGCTCCTGCTGCCCAGCGTTGTGAGATAGTATCATACTTTCATATTGCAAGCCTAGGAAAAGACCAACATTCAAAATTTGAAGTATGGTGTCCAATGATTGCATATTGCTTTTATACCATCGTAAAGTCAAAAAATCTTAAGTTGAACCATAGTAAGTTGGGAACTAACTGTGTGTACTCAACTCCACCTTTGTAGAGCAAAGGCAGCCATAGACAATACATAAATAAATGGGCATTATTGTGTTCCAATAAATCTTTATTTATATAAACAGGTGATTGTCTCACAGACTGGAGTTTGCTAACTCCTGATCTAGGACCACTACTAGAAGAAGGGTAAAAGAATATAATTTAAAAGCTAATATGGAGGCCGGGCGCGGTGGCTCACACCTGTAATCCTAGCTATCTGGGAGGCCGAGGAGGGCAGATTGTTTGAGCTCAGGAGTTCGAGACCAGCCTGAGCAAGAGCGAGACTCTGTCTCTACCAAAAATAGAAAGAAATTAATTGGACAACTAAAAATATATAGAAAAAATTAGCCAGGCATGGTGGCACATGCCTGTAGTCCCAGCTACCTGGGAGGCTGAGGCAGGAGGATCGCTTGAGCCCAGGAGTTTGAGGTTGCTGTGAGCTAGGATGACGCCATGGCACTCTACCCTGGGCAACACAGTGAGACTCTGTCTCAAAAAAAAAAAAAAAAAAGCTAATATGGGGACAGTATGAAATAATAAAAATACTTGTCTAATTCAAAGAAGAAAGATAAAAGAAAAAGGCAAGAAAGAAAGAAAAACTAAACGTAGAACAGATGGACAAGGTAGAATATTTCAGTAATTAAATTACATATAAATGGGGTAAATAAAGAGGGGAGTAAATTAAAAAAGATGTATAAATGGAATAAATACTCCAATGAAAAGAAAAACAGTGTCATACTGGACCAAAAAAAAAAATCCCATCCTGTTCTGCTTACAAGAGATGCAACTTTAAGTACAAGGAAGGATACATAAATATCCAAAGTAAATGGGTGGAAAAAACAATCATGCAAACACTAACCAAAAGAAATAAAGAAATCTTACTTCAGATAAAAAGGAGTATTTCATAATTATAAAAGGATCAATCCAGCAAGGAAATTCAACAATTCTAAATTTGCATGTAACTATGACATAGCTTCAAATATATGAAGCAAATGGTGAAATAGGCTGGGTGCGGTGGCTCAAGCCTGTAATCCTAGCACTTCGAGAGGCCAGGGTGGGAGGCTCTCCTGAGGCCAGGAGTTCAAGACCAGCCTGAGCAAGAGGAAGACCCCAGCTCTACAAAAAATAGAAAAATCAGCCGGGCTTTGTGGCTCACACCTGTAGTCCCAGCTACTCAGGAGACTGAGGCAGGAGGATCTCTTGAGCCCAGGAGTTTGAGTTTACAATGAGCTATGATGATGCCACTGCACTCTACCTAGGGTGACAGAGCAAGACCCTATCTCAAAAAAATAAATAAATAAAGGTGAAATAGACGAATTCACAATCTTAATGGCGAATTTAATATAAATATCTCATAATTGATGGAGCAAGCAGATACTTTTTAAAAAGCAGTAAAGGCATAGAGGATTTGAACAATATTGTCAAAAAACTTGGCTAAATGGAAATATAAAGAATATTGCACTGAACAGTTGCAGAATACACATGATTTTCAAGTGCACACATACATTTATAAAAATTAATCAAATATTGGGTCATAAAAAATGTTTCAACACATGTAAAAAGATTTAAATCACACAGAGAATGTTGTATGATCACAGTGGAATTAAACTAGAAATCAGTAAGAAAAAAAGACTAGAAAATCCCAAATACTTGGAAATTGGGTAGCACACTTATAAATAATCTACGGATTAAAGAAAAAGTGTGAATATAAATTAAAAATATTTTGAACTAAATGACAATGAAAATACAATATATAAAAACGTATGGGATGCAAATAAAGCGGTGCATAGAAAGATATTTACAGATATACTGCATATGTTTATAAAGGAGAAAGACTAAAAATCAATGATCTAAGTATTCATCTCGAGAACTTAGGAAAAGAACAATAAATTAAATCCAAGTAAAACATAAGAAAGTAAATAATAAAGATAAGAGCATAAATTAATGAAACAGAAAACAAGCATTGGGAGAAAATCAACCAAGTCAAAAGCTGATTTTATAAAAATACTAAAAATATTGATAAACCCGGCCAGGCGCAGTGGCTCATGCCTGTAATCCCAGCACTCTGGCAGGCCAAGGCAGGTGTGTCGTTTCAGCTCAGGAGTTTGAGATCAGCCTGAGCAAGAGCGAGACCTCATCTCTACTAAAAATAGAAAGAAATTAGCTGGACAACTAAAAATACATAGAAAAAATTAGCCACGCATGGTGGCGCATGCCTGTAGTCCCAGCTACTCGGGAGGCTGAGGCAGGAGGATCGCTTGAGCCCAGGAGTTTGAGGTTGCTGTGAGCTAGGCTGACACCACGACACTCTAGCCTGGGCAACAGAGCCAGACTCTGTCTCAAAAAAAAAAAAAAAAAAAAGAATCCAGAAGTATGGTAAAGAAATAATACACCATGACAAGTTAATCAATTGCTACCATGAGAATTCAATCATCTCAGTCCCAATTTCTCTCTTACACTTATTCCATTTTATTCTTATATTATTTTATCTATTTGCACTCAATAACTTTTTTAAAGTTATATTTGCATCTAACCCACTTTCAGACAGGATGTCACACATGATGTGACTTTCTCTTGCAGGCGCCTGCAAAGATGTGTTGGTTAGTACTGTACATGTCTTCAAGATCCAATAGCTTGTTTGGTGTTTCTAGGATACCAACGTCCTGTCCTTGGTTGCAAGGCACAGATAACATGGAACTTGAAGAATGAGATTAGCCAGCAGATTTTAGCATACTCAAATGCACTGATTAGCTCATTTATTGTCATGTGTCCTGAGATGGAAGATATTATGAATACTTTACTTCCTAACTCAGAATTCTTGGTCCAGACCACCTTTTACAAATGGTAGAATTTTCATAGCCCAAAGTATATTGTAGCTTACCCAATGGTGTTTTAGGATCCTTCATGATGGACTCATAACACAGTTATTAGTATCACAACCTTCCCTAACTCAACTTATGTGCCATCCCAGATCCACTTGGTCCCACCCCCCTATCTTGGGCCCTGGTCAACTTCCTTACTTCCTATTCATTCATATTGTTTCTGCATTCATAAAGCCCAGGCCACTGCCACTTCCACTGCCACTGCTATTCCAGCCATAGCTTGAGGAGTCACCTAACAAGGAGAGACTACTCTGGCAAACTAGCCAGACTAGACCCATGGAAGTACAGGGGAGTTAATGCCCCATGGAGCAGACTTTGATCAATGGAAAACTGGCTACCCAAAAGACCTGACAAATAAATTCTTTTTCATTCCTTCCACATAGATAAACTATTCTTAGATGCAGTAATTTTATATGTCCTGACTGAAGACATCACATGAGATAATCAGCTGTGTTTTTGTTGAAAAGTTATATCCAGATGCATAACTCATCCCCTTATATTTGCTTTCTGTCTTTCTCTGCCTCACTTCCCTTTTCCCCTCACTCTTATTTCCTTGCACTGTACATCCCAACAGTGTCACCAAGTAAACTTATGCCCCAGGCTCTGTTTTCTAGTCCTGAGCTAAGAAATCACACAAATTATTAATTCTATTTTTAATAAAATGAGCTCTGTGGTATAGGACTTCACCGATAGTAAGTAGCTCAGTGCACCATGCCTCAAAAGTAGTAACCATGAAAATAATGTTTCTATTTATGGAGAAAAATAACATTTTGTAAATAACCAAAGACTAATAGAATGTAAAATTTCTTCTACAAAGTATGCTGTCTGTCTGAGGAAAGAAAAGTGTTGAGACTGGATGTCAACTTTGTGATACACATGATTGTGTTAATACAAAAAAATTTAAAAGAAAACATTAAAATGTGTTTATCAAAAGCTTGAAGGGAATATGAGTCTATTTTTATAACCTAGAGATGGCTCAGCATGACCCAAAACCTGGAAGCCATAAAGGGAAAATATGTAAGATTTGACCACCTGTAGGTAATCACCTATAAAGGAAAAAATATGAACAAAACTAACTGAATTAGATATCCAGCAAGTTCTCCTACTTTGAGGGCACCAACCTCTAGGTAAGTTGGCTAAATTCTGTGATCACTAAATAAACAGTCTTCTATGACGACTTGGTTTCTGATGTAGATTGATCTTTGGGAGAGAATATTCTGAGCAGCAAACACTAAGAATCTGGTCCGCTTGATAATTATATTCTCTACAATAACATAAATTATCATGCCGTTTTCTATTTTGAAAAGGAAATCTCACCTCATTTGATAACATGTTATATCCTCTGCAAACTAGAAATGCTCAATAAACAAGGAGGCCCTATGGCCAAAGAAAGATGCTTGTATTACATCGACTCTCACTTTTTAAAATGTCAGTGGTCAGCAGGGCCAGAACATGACACTAAGCCCACTCTCAAGGTGGAATGAATTACATTTGCATGAACCTGTCAGGATAAAGTCGCCCTCTAATAAGGCTCCCTTCCCTCTCCTCTGC